>JAKSZT010054160.1:3236477-3271942 GCA_026826555.1 Tolypeutes matacus
AGGATAGGATAGGATAGGATAGGATAGGATAGGATAGGATAGGATAGAGTAGAAATGTCCCAATTGGATGGAGAAATCTGAGGACATTCATATTAAATATACTGCCTTCAACAGCCCTAAGGCTGTTATAGAATAAGGTTTATGTCTCTTTTTATGACCTTCACACTAAATATAGGCAGATTTAAACTGAATATAAATTCTACCTTGCTAAAAGATCAGGTAGTAAGCTGCCTGTCACTGGAGGTATGCACGAAAAGACTATGCAAATCTTGGCAAAAGTGTGACAGAGAGGTATCATTCTTGAATCTTCCCTCTGATTCAATTCCTTTCCATTGCTAGCTAGTGAACTGATGTGTTAACTGATACACTGAGTACTTAGTGACTCTTAAATCTTATTACCTCCATTCCACAGTCACCATCTCCAAATGCCTAGGTGACTCTAGCAACTCCTGAATGCTCCCCTGCTTGAAGTCTTGCCCTCTCTCGCTCATCCAATTTCCACATGGAAGCCAGAATGACCTTCCTAAAGTAGAAATAAGCTCATTCTGCTCACCCACCACAAGGCCTCCATTGCCCTCAGGATGGAGTCTAAATTCCCTAGCACTGCTATCAGGGCCCTTCTTGCCTGGTCCTGACTACCTCTCCAGCAAGACATCCAAGCAGTCTAAAATCCCTGCAGCTTCTCCTCCAGCTTCTCCCACCCCTGACCATTCTCGGGCTCTGCAGATGCCACTTCCTTCCCCTGCAATGCTCTCCATCTCATCTCCAACCTTGCCTGGCTGACTTGATTTCTCCATCATGCTTAAGCTCCCAGCTCTGCCCAGAAAGCTCTCCTAGGTACCCCGTTCACACATCCAGGCTGGGCTAGGCTTTTATGGAAGCCCGTTTTCCCTCACACAGGTAGGTATTGAGGTATTGAATGGAACAAGAGGAGGGTCTAGAGGCCCAGGCTGGGGTGAACTGCTGCACTGCAGTGGTTCAGGAACCACTGGTTCCAGGCAGGCAGGGCAGGGGAGGGGTCTCAGGCCCATGTGAGGCTGTTCTTGATGACTTGCCAGGCCCACCATTCTAGAGTTCAGATCTGACCACGAGAAAGGTAAGGGGCCCCCGCAGAAGCATCTGTACCTCCACGTGGGCCACTGGCTGCTCTAGGAGCACCACATCATCACCCACCAGAGGGGTGGTCAGAGGCAGCGAGGAGAGCGGGGAACCCGCAGCCATGAGCTCCCCAGACCTGGCCCAGTCCCCAGGGGTGTGGGGCCGATTTCATGTTGGCTCAGTCAACGGTCCCCAGGCTTGAGGCAGGGCCACAGATGCCCCAGCTGCCTCTCAGCGCCAAGGGTCTGTGCACCACCTGGAGCCCGCTGCTGCAAGGCAGCCCTGAGCACTAGATCTGGCGGGCAGGATTTCAGAATGTCCAGGGTTTGCGTGTGTCCTCCAGCTGGTTCTGGGAACCAAGGACACAAAACCAGTCCCTTTCTTCACTCTCCTTGCACCCACCAGGGACGGCCATCCCGGGCTGAAAGGAGAGGAAGGGTGGGTAAGGCAGGGCCCGGCCACAGCTCCCCATCAAGATCCCAGGCCCTGGAGCTCATAGAAGGGGATTTTAACAAAAAAACTCCTCAGACTCAGTGCACTCCACTACAACGACAAATTAACACTTACAATGTGCCAGAACCTGTTCTAAGCATTTTGCACATATAAATTTATTTAATCCTTACAACCTCCCTAAGGAGTGAATGCTATTATTATCCTTGTTAACAGATGAGAAAAAAGAGGCCCAGAGAGGTTAAGAAATTTGCCCAGGGTCCCACAGCTATCTGTATAGGACCAGGATTTAAACCCAGGCAGGTAGTCTGGCCTCAGACTCTGCTGCTTCCAGAACAGTCCATGAGCAGTAGATCCAGAGTTAAAGGCCACGGCCAGTGTTATTCCTTCAAATTCTACCCGTGAGTTGCATTTGTGCCACCATGGTTAATGGCTTTCTCTGTAGCCTTGCCTTGTGGTGATCCCTTTGCAGGAGTGAGGAAAACATACACTGGGCACAGGTAGTTGAGAAGAAGTTTATGGTCCAGGGAAGCGGACTCCAGTGGAAACCGTTCCAGGGCCCTTGTTTCATTCAACAGAGCAAAACTTAACTGAAGGATTACGAGGAAATTTTAATAGTGACAAGGCAAGGGAGACAGCAGAGGTGGTTGCTTCAGCTCCGTCTCATTTCACCCCACTGAGCCCCAGTTTATTTCACCTTGTAAAATGAGTGAATAAATAATGCTCAAGTGATGAAACAAAAATAATAAACATAACGATCATGAAACCAACCTCCCACCGGTTGTGAAGACTCCCCGAGATAAAGTGTCAAAAGCCCTTGTGCCTGGGCTGTGCTCTTAGTAGGCCCTGGCTAAATGGTGCTGAAATCTGGGTGTGAATGCAGAGCCTCCACTCTTTACCTCCAAGGAGAGCAGGGTGGTTGAAGAACGGACAAGGAGTGCTGGTGGGGAGCTAGGGGGAAAGAGAGTGGCGCTAGGCTCATGGAAAAATGTGTAAGCTATGGAAAGGGAGGGGCCGACTCCTCCAGGGCACAAAAGCCAACGTGGCTGCAAGCCCACAGGTTCCCTTTTGGCTTTAAGCCACCTTCCAAGAGTCTTACGAGGGCCCATTCAACCGGCCAGCCCGTTTTTATCTGTGACAGCCGAGTGAAGGGACTCCGGGTCCATTATCCTCCACCCGACTCTTGATTCACAAAGAAAATACAATTTATCTGGATTGTAAATCAGGGGCTGGAGAGCAAGGAAGGGGGAAGGCTGAATCGCAATTCCCAAGGAACACTTTACAAAGCCAGCAGCGAGAAAGTCATTTTTCTGCAGCCATGGGTGACCAATAGAGAAAAGGAGGGGGCGTCCAGACCCAAAAGCAGTTGTTGCAAATATAAAATGACTGTACCCCAAAAATTGTGCAAATGGGGAAACCAAGGCCACAAGAGGGAGAAGGGACTTGCCAGGGTCTCTCAGGGAAGTGGTAGCAGAGCTGGGTCTAGAACCAAGTTATCCAGCCTCCGAGCCCTATGCTTTCTCCTCTCTCCTGGGCCAGGTGGAAATAAATTCCAAGGTGAGAACCCCATGTGAAACTCCAGGACCAAGTCTGTGAACTGAAGGAACCCCAGTTGCCACCTTCTTGAAGCAAGGAGTTGTGGGAACCAACAAGCAGGCAAAGGCATCTGGTCACTCCTCTGAGTAGCCTGAGGCAGGAAGCAATCACCAAGCCCCAGATTCGTTGGTTACTGGACATGCTTAGTGGTGGAGAAAGGAAGTGGCCATCAGACCACTGGGTTCATGCCCTGCTTCCACCCCAACCACCAGAAGAAGCTGGAGGAGCCACTAAGCCCATCAGGACTTCCACTTTTGGCTTCTGAAAGTTGCCAGGAGATTCACTAGGATAACATGCCCAAAAGCCAGCCCCACGCCTGAGTTCCCAGTCAACTCTGATGAAGGACAACAGATGTGAAGCCAGTGGTTTCAAACTGCCACATGGAGACCAGTGGCATCTGGCCAGCCTTGACAGGACCCCTTCTCCTGATGGTCAGAGGCAGGCAGGCCTGGGCCTAAGCTGCCCAAGAATCCGGGATGGAGACTAGAACAGGCACTGCGCTAAGAGGCAGGACCAACCCAGGCTCAAGGCCAACACTAACACATCCTATGAACTTTGGCAAGTTCCCCTCCCTGGGACTCCCTTCCCCATCTGCAAAATTAGGCTGTCTTTCACCCCCTCTAAGTCCCATCACTGATCTAATAGCACGGTGTGGTCAGCAAGCATTGCTCCTCCTTCCTGAGCCTCAGTCTCCTCATCTGTGAAATGGTGATAGCATCGCCCCCCTCTTGGGGCAAGTCTGGCCCAGACTGCTGTTGATTCGATGGGGGGCCACAGTGCTGGTAGCAGGACTCTTGTTAGAGGCCCCTTTCTTTCCAAACACTATTCCTTGACATTTCCTCAAAGATACAAGCAAAAAGATGTGAGTCCTGTGAGAGGCCTGCAAAGGTATCAAGGCTTCCTGAGACCACCAGACCCCAGTCAACAGCCCTGTAAGGCAGACACTCACAGCACAGCATGATCAGTGCTGTGATGGTGCAACCAAAGAATGATAGGGAGCATAAAAAGAGCAGATGGCTGCCCATGAATTCTGTGGAGACGGACAAGGGGGCCTTTCCCAGGCCCTTCCCAGGCCTTCATGGCCACCTCATCACTCTAGCGCCCAGCAGTCAGTCCCAGCCTTCGCCCTCCCTAAATGCCAGACTACTGCCCATCCAGCTGCCTGATGGGCATCCCCTTTCTCTCTGCTTCACAAACAACTCAAACTTGGTTCAGCCAAAACACTTCTGTCCTCTCACCATCTGGTCTCCCAACCTGCCTGTCTAAGTTCTCCATTCCAGGAAAAAGTCCACCATCCTCCCATCCAGAAACTCAGCAGGCATCCCCAGCTCCTCCCCTCTCTTATAACCTTCCTAACTGAAATGCTCACAGGTGAGGATCCACTCTCTCCCCTCAATTCTCTCCATCTCTCCCTCTCCATACCCACATAAAACCTTGTTCAGGTTTCATCATATTTGGGTCTGTTTCCCTGCTGGACTGGCCACTCCTTGAGAGAAGGGGTGATTTCCCACACTTCACCTTATCTTCAAAGACCAGAGCGTTGGTACACAGTAGGTAGTTTAAAAATGTTTCTAGAATAGAAGAAGAGATGAGGACACTTTCCCAAAGGAAGAGACATGTGAGGGGGGTCAAGCAGAAGGAGAAATTTATCCACTGGGTGGTGAGGAAGGAGCATTTGAAATGACATCCCATCCTCCAGGCAGGACCCACCTGGCAGTGCTTAGCAGTTGATGGAAGGGTGGGGTGGCAAGGCCACAGCGGGAGCATACCAGAGAGGTAGCAGAGCCAGGTCCTAGGAGGCCTCGAATGCCACTCTAAGGAACATGGTTTTAGGTGGCAGGGGTGGGGGCCAGGGAGGTGTGACTTGTTTACGTTTCTTTTAGATTTGTCTTTTAGGCAGAGCACTCTGACAGCTCTTGAGGAAGACAAATTGAGAGGCCAGACCAACACTTGGCTCTGAAAACCTTGCCCTGGCCTCTCATGAGATCAGATTTCCCTGCATTGGGCCAAATTCTTTAAAGCACTTTGGCATCGGGTAAAAGATTGTCGGGGCCAAAGGGCTGGAGGGCGGCAGCTTGGACGGCGCCAGGGTCACTGCCGGTGCTTTTCCTTGCTCCTGCTCGTATTCCTTTATCCTGATGGTTCCTGTGGAGTAGAGAAATGGGCAGAAGCTGCCAGGCTGAGCACAGGAAATGGGGTGGGGGGCTGGAAGTGACCCCCAGCTCCGCAGGACTTCTGCTAGGGCTGCCAGGTGGTGGCATGCTCCATTCTTGATGACCTTTGCAGCATGGCCCCTGCTGGAGTGGCCCTAGGAACTGTGACCCCCCACACACACCTCCAGGTTGTCTTAGCAGCCCCCACCACCCTGCTTCCTGGAGTGTGGCCTCCTTCTAGAAGCAAAGAAGCCAGTGGATTCCCCATGTACACATATGAAAGACGAGCACGTGGACATTGTGGCAAGACATCTGGCCATTATAGTGACTGCGCCTTCACTTCCCTAAAAGCCCTCCTACGCCTTCTTCCTTGGCTCCCCGGACCCCCATCAGACAGTGCCTGCAGCACACACACAGAGCAGGGGACTCCCCCCATGTCCTCAGTAGCCTCAGGCTGCAGTGTCTTTGATTTGGAAATTATTTATTTGAATTATTAGGAATGTCTACTCCTCCTCCTTTAAGACCTTAGTCCGGGCAGCATCTCCTCCAGGAATTACCCCGGCTGTGTTGGGTGCTCCTTCTCTGTGCATGTCCCCCTGCACCCCACCTCACCCACCCCTGACCTCTGTCAGAGCACCACCCCTCTGCTCTGCAATGATGGATTGACATGGCCGGCTGTGACCTCACTAGCAGAAGTTTCTTGAAAGTAGGGCTGCGCCTCGTTCATTTGGGTGGCTGACCAAGCAGGTGCTCAAAAGAAATGTTCCCTAAACCCAACAGAAGCAGTCTCCAAGGAAGGGTGGGAGCGGCATGGCAGGAAGAGGAGGAGCCAAGCTGTGGGGGAGGAAGGAATATAAGCCAAGGCAGGGATAGAGCAGGGAAGGGAAACGCGGCTCCCAGGCGCAGTCCTCAAATGACCGCAGACATCTGGCCCGTCTTCAGGATCTGAATGGGCAGGTGTGTAGTGGGGCCAGGAATCCCTGGTCCAGGGACCGCACTTTGAGGACTGGTCTGGGGTGAATGGCTGGGGACACCAAGACTACAGAGGAAGATGGAGAAACCAGAAAGAGAAGGTGGGTTGCAGCCATGCCACGCAGGGCACAAAATGGTGGCTCAGAGTCACAGCCACGAGAACAGGTGGTCAAGGACCTCCACAAGAGGAAGGAAGTGAGACACCGTGGGCGAGTCACCCACAGCCTTGGGCTTGAGTCCCAGCTCTGTCCCTGGCTCTCTGTGACCTCCGCCAGTCCCGCCACCCCCCAGGGGACCTAAATCCGCTCCTGTATGAAAGGCGCACCATCCCCCTGCCCTGCCCACTTCCTCAAGGGGCAGGTGTGGCCTTGCAGCAAGAAGCCAGGAGAGAGCTTTGC
This sequence comes from Tolypeutes matacus, assembly GCA_026826555.1. Taxonomy (NCBI): domain Eukaryota; kingdom Metazoa; phylum Chordata; class Mammalia; order Cingulata; family Chlamyphoridae; genus Tolypeutes; species Tolypeutes matacus. Next base: position 3,243,145 of record JAKSZT010054160.1, read on the forward strand.
AAACTGGAAGGCTCTCGGCAGATGTGAGAGCGATTATTATAATCCCTCCTTCCCCCAGATGGCATGGGCCGGTTGCCCCCTCCTCCGTTTTCCAGGCCCTTCTTGGGGGTCCCGGGGGATGTGAAGGGCCCCGATCGGGCCCTGGCTGCCTCCGTGGCCCCCAGCCCTGCTTCAGCGTGGGTCCAGCCTCCAGCTGAGGGTCTTTCTTCAGGTGCAAGGACCCAAGAGCTGTCAGCGGGCAGCTCCTCGGCAGGGCACCTCGGGCAGGCGGGCGGGGGGGCAGTGGCGGGGGTGGCGCGGCACAGCCCAAGAACAAAGGCCGGCTGGGAGCTGGCAGGGCGCCATCAGGGTTCAATGCACAATGGCCCGGGGGGCTGGCGGCTTCGCTCCTGGACGGCATTTGCATAATGTCTGGGGCAGGAACAGGTGCCCGGTCAATAGGCGATTGTGAGGCTGTTCTGTCAAAAGAGAAGGGGCTTGTATTGAAGGCCCGGCTCGCCTATTGCAATGCAAATAGCATTCAAAGCAGACCAGCCCAGCCCGGGCTCCCGGGAGCTCCTGCTTCATGAAAGCCACCGAGCCGGCCCCGGCTGCTGCTGCTGGTGCCCGCTTTGTTTGAGGCCAAAGGGTGGCATCAGCAGCGGGGGCTGGGCGCCCACGGCAGGGGGCAAGCAGGCCAGCCCACCCAACCAGGAGGGCTTCCTGGAGGAGGAGCGGATGTCACCGAAATTGAGCCAAATATTAGAATGGAGCTCTCCTCTCCAGGCTGCTTTGAAGAGAGTCCCAGATTAAAGTTGCTGCACCAGGTAGTCTGTCACCACTGTGAGATCTGCCAGGGACCCCGTGTCAAGTCGACCCTTGCTTCTCTCTACACAAGTCCAAGTCCCAAGATTCAGGGCCTTTCTGCCATAGCTAACATTTACTGAGTGCCTACTATAGACCAGGCATCATTCCAGTTGCTTGGCATGGATTAACTTGTTTCATCCTCACGCCAGCCCTAGGCCATATTCCGCCAGCCCTAGGCCGTATTCCCGTGGCTCCCACTTAACAGAAGAGGCACAGAGAAGGGACGGGTCTCAGCCTTACATGGCGACACTGGGGAAAGAACCCAAGCAGGCTGGCTCCAGCAGCTATACTCGGACCAGTGCTGTTCTGTGGGGGACTCTTCCACCATTTCACGAAGGAACTGAAGCCCAGAGGGGAGCAAGAACCACAAACTGGACCAGAACCCAGATTCCAGGCAAAGAAGGAAAGGTCTCATGTCTGGCTTGGGGATGGGCACACAGATGGTGGCATCAAAGATGGGGACAAACCTTCCCTTTACTTCACAGAAGCATTCCACATTGTAGGGACTTTCACTTGGCAGATTGGGTGGTTCCATGGGAAAAGTGTGGAAGCTGGGCTCTGTTTTATCACGGAGGAGCCAGGTGACCTGGGACACGTTACTTCTATTCTCCAGGTCTCAGTTTCCTCCTTGTAGCATGGGGGCTTGTGGTCATTCACCTTCTAAGGTTGTTGAGAGAAATATACAACAAAGCCTACACAAAGCAGGTCCCGAGCAGTGCCGTTTCCCTTGCCCACAATGCACTCTCTTTGGAAGCTAGAGCCTCAAAAATATTCCACCCCACCCAGTTTCATGTCCTGAAGGAGCACAAGCATTTGTGTGGGTGTGAATTTATTAAGTCACTCACTTGCATTCCATTGACTTTGCAAGATTCATTCCCTTATTATTTGTTTAACTTCTTAAAAATTATGCAGGAAACTCCCCAGTGGAAGCCATTATCTGCTGTCCTCCATAGATAAAGCAATGCATGAGCTGATGGAACCAGATAAAAAGAAACTCCCCATTATGCTGCTGAGACAGTTTGAGGGACTCTCGGGGCCCCAGGGCCTGAACCCTGGGCCTTTCCCATCCGTGGAGTCAAAGAACATCAAAGCTCAACTAGTCATCAAGGGAAAATAGATTTCTTCTCCCAGCCATTCTGCTAGATTGACAGTGGCTAGCTGGAGACTGTTGAGAAGAATTTTGAAACAGCATCTAGGCACAGCAGGAAAGAATGCTATAATCCATTAATGATGTCTGCCATGAGCATTGGACAGAAAGGGGCAGTGTGTATCATCTTTGTTTAGTAGTTGCATGGAAATTTCACATGGTGATTTAATAGCAAAGCTGGAATCTTGATCCACCCTTCTTTTCTTCCTTCCTTCCTTCCTTCCTTCCTTCCTTCCTTCCTTCCTTCCTTCCTTCCTCCCTCCCTCCCTCCCTCCCTCCCTCCCTTCCTTCCTTCCTTCCTTCCCTCTCTCTCTCTTTCTTTCTCTCTTTTTCTTTCTTATATTTCCTGAATGGTTTACAATGAGCCCATAGAACTTTTAGAATTAGAGAAATAAGAAGGCATCTTCAGTTGGAACATTAATCAAGAGGAGCTTATTGTCACCAAAAGTGAGGAGGGCGTGAGGCTGTTTGGGTAAGGCTGCAGGGGTGACAGTGGTGGAAATGGTGTTGGGGATGGTTGTGTTATTTATCTGTGTTGCTGCATTCATTTGCTCAGGGCTTTACAATTTCCAGACTGCTTCTCATCCACTTATCCAGTTGGTCCTCCCTCAAAATGCTCTAGAGGTAAAGAAAGCATAAGAAGACTCAGAAAGTTGCCATGACTTACCAAAGGTCACCGAGCAAGTTAGTGGCAGAAATGAGATATGAACTCTGGTGTTAGGCTTTGGGGGAAGTCAGGAGGAAACACTTGCAAGCCTAGATGGAGCTTGGAAGCCTTCCATCCAAACCCAAAGAGGGACCCCGCCTTTGAGAAGACAGCAAAGGTGGAAGTCCCTAACTCTCTTGCTGGCCTCTGGCCAGCGTCCTGAGCAGACCTGCTCGTGCTGGGAGCCTGGGCCTTCCCCAGAGGTAGTAAGAATGTCCTCTTATTCCCAGACCCCTCCCAACCCCCCCTCCGCTGACCTCATCAGCTCTCTGCCACACAATGCACCCTTATTCTCCTGGACGCACCCCTCCCCCAGCTCTTAATTAAGCTGGCCAATGGTTAGCCTTCACAGCAGAGCCTAAACAGGCCCTTGTTCTTGAGCTGCCCATTGTCCTGCCCTGGCTACCCAGGTCCAGCCTCCAGTGGGCACCCACTTTGCCCCAGGGCCCAATGTTTGATAGTCCCAACCCCAGGACACAAACCATGAAAATATCAGCACCACAGCAAGGAGAACCCATATTTGAAAGAAATAATGAGCAATGTATAGGTTTGTTTCATGAGAAATCAAAGATAGAAAAGGAAGTATGCCCTGGAAGAAAGATCTCTGGAGTCTCAGGACAAGGGTTTAAGATCTGATTCTCTCATGGTTGAACCAGGTGACCTTAGGCAACTTGTCTCCTCTTTGAGTCTCAGTTTTCACATTTACAAAATGGGAGTAATAGAAAAATGTAGGCAAAGAAGTGACAGGAAAATGCAAACCAAATGGCCATGACATAGAGAAGGCTCAGTGTCATTGGAGACAAATGGGTCTCTCCTGGACCCCATCCAGAGGGAGGGTCCTCATTGCCTTTCCTGTTACAGCCTGCAAGAAGCCTGCCTCTATATAACCTTAGATTTGTCCTTGGAAGAGGATAACAGGTCATAAAAAGAGTTTGCTTCTTCTCTTCCAATGGATAAGATCTGGGACTTACATAGCCAGCAATTCTAGTTCCAAGGGAGAGGCAGCAAGCTGAACTTTCTGTTGAGTTGATGGCAGTTCGTTGATAAGATCTTGCAGTTGCATCCATTGACTGAATTGCCAAATATTTGACGTTAAAGGGTCACATGTGTGACCACCAAAATCATGATCCTCACAGACCTATGACCGTACCCAGCCACGTAACTGCGCCACCAAAGGGCTGTATCCAGAGCTCAGGCTCCAGAGACAGCCAAACCTGAGTCTGAACCCTAGTCCCACCCCTTAGATGCTGTGGGAACTTAGATGAATCCGTTAACTTTTCTGAGCCTCAGTTTCCCCATATGTAATAGAGTTCATTCCAGCTACTTATCAGGATTATTGAAGATAAAATAAGCTCAGGCAGAGAATCAGTCACTTTGGCTCTCCCCAAACCACTCTTCTTTCTAAAATCTTTCTAAAACATAACTTGACTATATCCCTTCCCTGTGTAAAACTCATCCATGGCCCTCATTGCAATAAAATCCGAAGTCTTTAACTTGATATATATGCCTATCTCAGTTCATCCCTTGTGTTTCTCTCCAGCCACATTCTAACCAAAACTCCACCAAAACTATGCCCCAACCACCTTGGCACAGCATGTTTCCAGATTGTGCTGCTTTCTCAGGCACTGACCCATACAGGGGCTCTTCCCCATGCCCTGCACGCCCTTCCTCCATCTTCACCTATTCAGTTCCCAGCCCTCAGCTTCTCCTTGGATTTTCTCTTTTGAAAAATGCTAATGATATTTATTTTTTTGAATCAGTAATACATGCACAGTTACAGATATAGTGTATACATATATATGTGTGTGTTTGTATATACGTGTATATACATACACACATATGTGTACACAGATATGCACACATCTAATAAAATGTTTCCCTCCTATCCATTTCCCTCGACTTCCCAATTCCTGCCCCACTCCCCAGAAGCAGCCACTCTTCTCAGGTCCGACTTCCCAGAAGTAAACATATAGAAGCATACATACATGTAAGTATGTTTGAATATGCACACAACTATTCATTTTTACACAAATAGTAGCATAATTGGCATCTATCCATTGCATGTCTTGTCTTTTTTACTTGAAAATGTATCTTGGAGCTCAATGCTTGTTAGCTCATAAAGTTAGCCCTATTACCTTTTTTTGTATGATGACGTAGTGTTCGATTGTACAAATCACCCCAAATTATTTAACCAATCCCCTAGTGATGGACATTTAGGTTGTTTCCAATCTTTGGTGATACAGAAAATGCTTCAGTGAATCATCTTGCATATATGTTATTTTGCACATGTCGAGGGGATACGTTTCAAGAGGTAGAGTCTCTGGAAAGGGCTGCACACATACACTGTGTTGGAAGATCTGGCCAAACCACCCTCCAAAGGAGTTGGGCCACACTGATCTCCACAGTACTCTTACCAATTCACACCCTTCACCCCAGCAATATATGAGGGTGCCTGGTCCTTACACCCCTACATCCTCATTGCACAGTCTTAATCAATCTGGCAGCCATGGGGTGGTGTCTCTGGGACATTCCCTTGAGCACTTTTCTCACATGTGGAAGTGAGCAATTTTTTTCCTATAGCATGGGATTTGTATTCCCTTTTGTGTGAGCTATTTTTCCACTATTCCTTTGCCCATTTTCCTATTGGGTTGTTTATTTTTCTTAATGATTTGTAGGCACTCTTTATTTACCAGGGAAATCAATCTTTTGCTATGACTTGAATCGCAAATATTTCTGGTACTTTGTAAGAAGGCTTCTTAAAGTAGGTGATACTTGAGGGGGATTAGGTACCTCTCCTCTGTGCTTGTGACTGCTGAATGAATTGATGGATAGATGAATGAATGAATGAATGGAGACTCATCCTGCCCAGCTCATCAATAAGACCATTAGCCAAACCAGCCCTGAGCAAGTTGACTTGCCTGAGAGCTAACCGTGCTTAGTAGCTGCCCACCTGAACTGAGTACCCCCAGGCAGGTTCCAGGGGCCTCTGGGAGCCAACCACCTTTTCCTTCTCCCCCCTGCACAGTTTTCTTTCCCCGGGACATTTAACAACAGCCCAAGCTCCACAGGGCAAGAGAACAGGCTGCATCTCCCATTACAGAATTTATCTCTCTTGTCTGCCTGTCAGAAACAGAGGATTTATTGCCTCATTCACTTTGAAAAAGACCTGTTTCTGGAGATTTTTATGATGGAGGAGTAAGAAAAGGAGTAAAGTGAGGGAGGAAGTGTCGATAGCAGGGACTTGGCCCATAATATAGAATCCTACAGAGTAAAATGTTTCGGCGAGAGGCCAAACGTGGGCTCTGGGCATCTGTGGTTTCTCTGGCAACCTTGTTCCCAGAAGGGCGAGAGTCCCTGGTCCAAGGAGTGGAAATGGGTCCTCGTCTCATGGGAAAGGAGGGCCTCAGCCTCTCCCCCCGCACCCAAGTTCCCCCTTCTCTCGTCTCCTCTCTGCTTTGCCCACTCTGCCTCCCACCCACCGACAGGCTTCCCCCGTGTGGCGGACACCACGCTGGGTGCCCGTGTTACAGCGAGAACAATGTCCCGGGGCTCCCTCACTCTGTGCTGACAGAGCACTGCCCTGTGCCTTCCCTGTGCGGGCAATGCACCTGCGCTGGTTCCTGCAAACCTCCCAGCACACCACGCGGTCAGGACCATCAGCGTCCCCACTTTACCCAGGAGTGACTGAAAGATCATTGAACTTGCCCAAGGTCTCAGCCAGGATTCAGACAGGCAGGTAGTCTGCTCCAGGTACCACGGGCTCCACCTCTGCCTTCACCTGCCCAGCAGGTGTCACAGGCACAACAGGAGTCACATGGAGGAGAATGGGGTGCTGTGGACTCCCATTCTGGGGCAAGCTCCCCAGTCCCAGGTGCTGGGATGGGGTCTCCCCCCAAGGATGTGAAGAGGCAGAGAGGAGGGATGGGAGGACAGAGCCATGGCAGGAGTGGGAAAAGCAGGGTGAGGTAGAGAATCCAAAGGGTGGCTGGAGGACAGGAAGTGGTACCAAATGATGGTATGGAAAGAGGCAGGGGTGGGGGCCAGTAGGGCTATCCCCTGACCCTCAAGGTCTGCCTCTGTTGCCCCCTGAACCAAGTCCCCCCCTTTTCAGGTTCTCCATGCCCTGTACATCTCATATGGAGTTTCCTCCTTCCTCCTCTCCTTCATTCACTCAACGGACCTGGCCTGCCAGGCTCTGCACCAGCCACAGAATACCATTGCTAATAGGCGTGTGAATAAATCACTGCATCTTCTAAAGACAAGAGCAGTGCTAAGTGCTGTAATAAAGTGGTGTGTGAATGCAGAGGAGGGAGCAATTAAAACTGGGAGGGGGAGGGCGAGGCCCAGAGGGTGGCTTCAGCAGAACCCTGCCTAGCACCCAGAACCGCTGCCAGAGCACAAAAGGCCCTGGGTGCCCGGGAAGGGGTTGGGGCTTCTTCTTCAAGAGTAGGGGTGTGATACGGTCTTGTGAGCATGCTAGGAATTCCCTTTAGCAGCAGTATGGAAGAAGCAAACATCTTTTTACCCGGACTGTCTGCCTACTGCCCTGCTCTCCCTTTCTCCATAGGACATTTAGCACCATTTGGATATTATTAGGTGGAACTGTATGAAATGGCCATTTTTATAGGGCAAAGTGGTGGCAGATTAGCAAGTTCCTATGGGTCACCTTCGTATTTTATTTGTCGTTCGTGTCCCGGCTCCATTAAATTTGAGTTCTGTGAGAAGCAGCATTTTAGTCTGTTATGTTCAATGCTATGGCCCCAGTGCCTCAAACAGTGTGTGGCATAGAAAAACTGCTCAGTGAGTATTGACAGAATGAATGAGTGAGTGAATGAATGAATGAACAAATGGACGAACAAACAAGGATGACCTGGGTGGAGGGAGCCCCTGCTTAGTGTCTCCCCTACACATGGAAGTTCCCAGGGACAGAAACCTTAAGCTCAGCTATGGAAAGCAACAGACCCCTGCTCCCATCCTCTCATTTTCTGAGTGACCCTGGGCAAGTGGTTCCCTTTATTTAAGTTTTGGTTTCTTCATCAGTCAGTAGGAATTTGGACAGATGCCTCAAGTGTTGGTTTTTAGGATTATATCAGAAATCATGGGAAATACCCTGCACAGGCCCAAGCATGCAGCTGGCACACCAAATATGTTGTCCCCTGACCTCCCCTTTTTTTAAATGCTGGGCCCTGCCTTGCCCTGTTGATAGCTGAAGACCCACAGAACTGAACTGCTTTATCTGAAAATTGATGTAGTTTAAGATTGACGAGGGAAGCGGCTGTGGCTCAATCAGTGGGGCTCCTGTTTACCATATGGGAGGCCCTGGGTTCGGTTCCCGGGGCCTCCTGGTGAAGGCAAGCCCGCCCGCACGGCGTGGTTAGCTGACCCAGTGAGCACAAGCAGCAAGAGGGGGATAAATGAATAAATAAATAAAATCTTTTAAAAAAAAAAAAAAAAGATTGACGAGAGGGAAGATCCACTGATGGCGAGCGAGGGCATGTGCAGGGGGAGGAGCCCTTGGATGGGTGTCAGGAGACTTGGCTCCCATCTACCTCAGCCACACTGGCTCTGTGGTTCTGGGAAAGTAACTTCAACTCTGTCCTAAAAATGAGGTGGTCTGGTCTGTCTCTAGGTTCTTTCAGCCCATTGCTTTAGAGTAACATCCTTTGCAAAGATCCGTAGACTCCCGAGAACTTGAGCTTCCAATTGACCCTGGGAATGAAAGGGCAATGGGTTCATTTAGAGGGACTGTCTCACATGCAGTTACCTCCCTAACATGGTGCCTGCTCTTGATTCGATGTTTTAACTCAGCCAAGTTGATACAGAGACATTCGGACTTAGTCTAAAAACCAAACATTCGCTTTCCAGCTATGTTTTGTAGTCACTAAGAAACGTGTGCAACCGATCATCGTCTCCATCCCTTACCCACCCCTGTTCCTCTACAGTCGCTGCACCCCACTCAGGGCAGGAGCCAGCAATGGGGTGAGACAAGAAAAGGAGGGAAGGGTGAGGGGTGGTGGAGAGTCACGGAAGGGGTCAGCAACATCTTTGGGGCACATTTCATGGAAATAAAGGACAATGATGTCATTTTGACATGGAACTTTGATACAGTCCCATCAAACTCTGTCTTATCAGAACCCCCTCCTCTGTGCCCTAGCTACCCAAGTGGGAAGATAGAGCTGTGGCCAGGTTTGGCTGGGCAGAGGACAGGACAAGCCACCCTCAACAGACCTAAGCAGAACCTCCTGGGAAACCTTCCTCACTCCCAATTTCACTTTGTCTTTATCAAAGATGGAGAGACAATCTGAGAGACTGTTTCCAACATCCCTGAGCTAAGCCACAGAGGAGCTGCAAAGCAAACCAGAACCCCTAATCCCAAGTCCTAAATGCTTTCAATCCTCTTTATAATCCTAGAAGATGGGTTATACTAGTGTTACCCCTATTTTATAGATTAGAAAGTTGAGGCTCAGAGAGTAGGAGAAACCTGCTCGAGGTGGCCCACTCTGCCAGTAGTGGAAGAGCTCCAAACCCAAGTGCTCAGACTCCTGGCCCAGGGCATTTGGATGCACCCCAGCAGGGGCATCTCCAGTGTCCTGGGGAGCACAGGGGAAGAGAGGAGATACTGATGCCTGCAGGGATATAGGATGCAGTCAGAGAGAGTTCTTTGAGACCACTGGCAAATGCACCCAGATTGCCACCTCCGGCAGGAAGAGCCCTTAGTTTAGCAAAGACAAACAGCCCCCATCTGATCAGGTTAGCGTGCACCAGCATCCATAGCGGCTGCAAGAGAACCAGAAATCTACCTGAACCCCATTGCATTAAACCGCCAGCCCATTCAGCAGTCCATCTGTCCAGGTCAGTGTACACCCTCTGTCCATCAGACAGATTTATTAGGAGCAGCAGTGAGGGCCCATCGGAGTCCAGCCACAGCACCCTCCATCAATCCCAATACAGGGGCAGGTGGGAGACAGAAAAGATGTAAGGTCATTTGGAGATGGGAAAAAAACCATTCGGAGCACTGCAGAAATAGCCGATCCCCGCTTTGCAGCAATTGCCACCTTCTTGGCCCTAAATCAAATTCTGCTGCTAGAAGCAAGCTCAATCTTCTCTCTCCCAACTTTTGCTTTTTATGAGATCGGCAACAAATTGGGGCATGGACAGAGAAAAGGCCCCAAAGGTTGCCGGAACCTGAGGCGGGATGGGGTGGCCAGGAGGGGATGGGCGGTGATGAGATGTGGTAGGACAGAAGGGGATTCAGAATGGAGCTGGTGGTGGCCGAAGCAGCCAATGACCTAGCAGTGTGCGAAAACACCACAGGTGCTGAGTCAGCCCGGATTGAATAAATAAAGGAACAAACCAGCCAAGCCATAGCTCCTCCTGGCTCCATGACTCTTTTAACCTAGTTAGAGAGAAAGCACCCTGCGCCCCCTTGTTATCTGTCGACAGTGGGAGCTGACACGGTTAGCACAGCCTAGGGGACAATTTACCCTCCAGGATGTCAGAGAAGATCCCCGAGAGGGGAGAAGCTGTTTAAGTTCCCTGCCCTCCCCCACCACTGGAGCTCTTCCCTTTCCCCTCTGCCTCAGGAGCTCTTGACTGTTGGGGGCAGGGTGGTGCTTGGCAGTGTGCAGCCATCCTGTGCACTGGAAGATGTTTTGCAGCATCCCTGGTCTTCCCTCACTAGATGCCAGTAGCACCTGCCAGTCATGACCATCGACGTCGTCTTGAGACATTGTCAGATGTCCCCAGGGGAGCAAAATTGCCACTGCAGGCATGCTTTCCTGGGATCTCAGATACCTGAAGGAGGCCCAGGGCCTTCTCCAGCCCAGGCCGCTCCCTAAGCAACCCGGACATCTCATAGGGCCATCAGACTGACAAGCGCTGCTCCCCAGAGGGCCCCCAAATGTGGCATGTCCCTAACTGCTGGCACCACCAGGCCACCCACTCAACACCCCCCCTTCCCATTCCTGTTCCTCCTACTCTTTTAGTGGATGGACCCTGGGTCTGAGCACCACTGGCTCAAATAGAAAGAAACCTGGCCATCCTCCACACATGTCCTACTTCCAATCAGAGTTCCAAGTCAGTGGGCTCTACCTCTGGGTCACTTGTGGAACTGGTCCCACTCTATCTCTTCCTGCCACGGGTTTGATGAGGACTTTCCTCGCCAGCCTCCTCACCTCTGGATGTACCCCCTTCCTGCCCAGGAACATCCTAAAGCACAAATGCCATCAGGCCCATCACCTGCTTGAAAGCTGCGGTGGCTTCTCAGTGTCCTCTGAGATAAATGCAAACTCTGGGGGCCCACGGGGACAGTCCCTCAGCCCTTCAGGATCTGGCCTCTGCTTGCAGCAGCCCCATCTTCCAGCACTGCTTCTTGTCCCCCACCCTGAACGTGCACACGCAGGCACACACACACATGCACACACATCATACAGACTATTTACCAGCCGTGATGGCATAAGTCATGCTCATGACAACGCACACTCGCTAAGAATCTCTGGCACGCCAGATCCTTTTCTCACCATTTTAGACAGCCATAACTATCTGTCGTGGCAAATGTGTCTATCATCCTCATTTCACTCTAATAAAACAGAGGTGCAGCGGGGTGGAGTGACGGGAAGGGAGAGGCAGAGCCAGCTCGCTCAGCCACTGTCTGGCTCTTGTTCTCAACCTTGGGGCCCAAGTGGATGTGCAATGTCCCCTCCCCTGGGAACCTCTGTTCAGGGAATTCCCTCCCACCAGAGAAGCCAGAAATGCACTTTCCCCATGGATTTGAAGACAAGGTAGAGTCCTGTGACCTAGACCATCAGGCAAATCCATGCAAGACTTCACATTGGAAGCAAGGACATGAAGGAGCAGGTACTGGGCAGACAGTACTCAGGCACAAGGGAAGCAGATGAAGCTAATTTCCGTACACAGCAATCATAGTGGTTCTAGCAATTGAATCCGGAGCTTAGCAAGGGCTGTGCAATTCTGAGGTGCATGCCTGCGGTGGATAGGGGAAGGGGATGCTCTGGGGTGGCCACTGGGGCAATTCTACAGTAAATTTGGGATGCTCTTTCTGACTGCCTAGCTTCTGAGCCTGGTTCTTATTTCTTTTTTAATGTTAATTAGCTAGACTTGCCTTCTGTTATTTGTAACCAACTGCTCTGTCAGACACACCCTTCTCCCTGCTTCTGTTTGCAATTCTCCATTCTCCTTCTCTTCTAGAAAGTGCTGTCCTCTGTCATCTCCCTTTTCAAATCCCTCCAGGTCCAAGTCAAAAGCCTCCCACCTCTGGGTCTCTGGACCGCATGAGTGCTCTTCTCTGACCACGCAACACAGCCCATCACCGCCATTTCTTGCCTGTGTAACCTCAAGCCAAATGGATGCACGTGTCTCATCTCCAAATGGCAATAACCATAACGAACATCTCCCAGGTCTGCAGCAAGAACTAAATGATATTATAAAGGAAAACATATCCATGGGATCATTTGTCTGCCATATGGTGAGAGTTCAATGGGTGTTTACATAATTTTTAATTAAATAACAAGCTAATACACATAACCATGCTAAAGTGTAGCCCATGACATAAGCAAATAAAAAAATTGCATTTCAGTGCAAGAGATGTCACTTACTGATGTGTAGTCAGTGTAATAAAAGGGTTCGTGAATGGATGAATGAATGATAAGAGATGGTCCCTGGTTGCCAGGAAATTATGACATTTGTCAGCAAAACCCTCACTGTCCTCCTTGGCACCCTCTCATCATCCACCCCAAGCAAACTTGTACATGGTAATTGTTGATGGAATTCTTGCCTGTTAAACACCAATGGATAACAAGAAGGAAGGAGAAGGAAGAGGCCTGTTTTTTTGGAGTTCTATGGGAACAGGTTCCAAAAAAAGACCAAACTCCAGGGATTTGCAGACATCTGCCTGGATGGGTGTGAAAGCAACTAAGCTTCATGGAGCTCGGGGACACTGCTTTCCAAGTGCATGTTTTGTCAGCCCACAAATACTACACAAGGAACAAGATGGGTGTGATGGAATGGGCCTATATCAAACCAATTTTAAGCTTGCAGCCAGTTCCTTCCTTTTATTAAACAAGAACTGTAGAATAGGCAATGTGTTAGCCAGGGTTCTCCAGAGGAAAAAACCCAACAGGATGTGCGTGTGTGTGTATATACATATACATTTAGTTTAAGGAATTTTAAGGAGATTTATTCTAAGGAATTGGCTCACACACTTGTGGGGGCGGCAAGTCCGAATTCTGCACGGGAGGCCAGCAGGCTGGAAACTCATATAAGTAGAGGGGTGTAGTCTTGGCAGAATTTCTTCTTGTTACTGGAATTCTCATTTCTTTGCTCTTATGGCCTCCAACCAATTGAATGAGACCCACTCACATTATCCTGGGTAATCTCCTTTAGCTAAAGTCAACTGATTATAGATACTAACCCAGTCTATAGAGTATCTCCACAACATCTAGGCCAGTGTTTGACCAGACAACTGGGCACCATAACCTAGCCAAGTTGACACATAAAATCAACTGTCACTGCCACCACTGTTTAAAGTAGGTGCTCTCAGATAAGATTTGGACTCCGCTGAAGACATAGCAGCCCTCTTCAAGTGCACAACCTGGTAGGAACATTTCATCATAAGGGATTTTTTCCGGCTGTCTGCTTATTGGAAGAGGAATTAACCACCAGGGTCTCAAGTCCCCCTACTGGCCTTTCCTTTGCTGAGTAAGTGTAGGCAAGTCTCTGCTCCTCTCTGGGCTGCAGTTCCCTTATCTATAACATCAGGTGGTCAGTCTACATTATTTCAAAATCTTTCCAGCAATAATACTTTATAGTATTAACCATCAGCCTAACATTTTAGTTCCAGGCAGTGGTGTGTGTGCATAAGTTTGTGTGTGCAAGTTTGCAAAGTCCTTTAACTTGATTGATGATGTCTCACATCAGAGCCCAACAATAAATGCCAATCATTTTGAGACTTAACTTCTAGCATCTTCTGCCTTGAAAAGAGATAAGGACTCTGGGAAAAGCATGGCACCTTTAACATGCATAAATACACTTGGCAAGCTTTTGAGACTTTAAGGTCTTTTTTTTTTTTTCCTGGCAGGTATGCTAAACATGTTCACATAATTGTGTGACAAATATCGTATACAGCTTTGCTTAACAAAAATCAGGTGTCTCATTTACCCAGGAAGCCTGATGTGCATCTAATAAACAAGGCTCTGAGAATAACTTCCTTTTTTTTCTGAATAATTATATTCTGAAGACTGCATGGACAGACCATGCGAAAATCAAATTATTTTTGTACAGCAAAAAGAAAACTGGAGTTAAACACACACAAGAATTGCCACTAGAATTACATGTGAGTCCTTTGGGAGAGGTGGCCTCTTTGATTCTATGTAAATAACAGAACAATTTGAAAGGCCATTATTCACCCCATCATGGTGCTTTTAGATTAGATGTTCCCTTATTGGGCATCATTAAATGTATATTTTCAAAGAGAATAAGAACCCTATGGATATTCTAAACATTCCCCTGTCTCTACCATACCCCCTTGAGTTCACTCACTCCCACAGTCACTGACCTAAAATCGAACAAATCAATAAATAATCTTGTCATCTCCTTTCTCAAGTTCAAGCTGACCCCTATCAGGGTGAAGTCCAAATCCCCTAGAGTGGCCTCCAGGGCTCTTCAGGTGCTCTGCCTCTGCCCTCCCTGTCCTCACAAGCTCCTCTTCTCACCTGTCCTCACCTGGAACCTCTCACCATTGCCCAACACGCCACGTTCTCATGTCCGGAAGCATTCGTTCATCCGGCTCCCCCTCCCTGAATGCTCTTTCCCAGCCCTTCTAGCCCACACAGGAAACTCCAGCTTCTCTTCAAGACCCAGCTCAAAGCATTCTCCTCAGAAGAGCCTTTTCCACACATCTTCATTCACTTGGTCAACAAAATATGTGTTATGGGGCCCCCAGTTTAGGTGTGAGTAATACAGAAATCAGTAGGGAGGGAGACACACTCAGACACACTGAGGAGTAATTCAGAAACCAGGAGATGTGACCAAGGAAGCAAAACGAAAGTCCCTTACAGAGATGACTCTGAGTGCAGTGCTCAGCATGTGGCGGACATTCAGCATGTGTCCATGGAAAGAATGGCTGCTCCAAGGAATGGGCGATCACTCCCAGGATACTGGGAAGCCGTGGGGCCTGGCAGGGAGCGAATGAAAGCAGCTGCAGGCAGGGTCCTATGCCATGTCACCAAGAATGCCACCTCGTCCCGGGCAACTGGTCTGGCTGCAGGATCTGCCCAGGCCCAGGAGAGGACCAGGTGAGGAACTGGCCAAGCAGGGCAGAGGCAAGAGAATGAGGGCTGTGAGAACCTGAAGGAAATATGCTGCACTTCCACTTGGTGAGACGAGAGGGGACTCTGGCCTGATCTCAGGAAGGGACGCAGGGTGGCAAGCCCACAGTGTGCTCAACAATCAGAGGATGTGTGGTAGAGTGGGGGTGCCACTCATGGTAGAGTGGGAGAGCCACGCGTGATAGCCTGTGGTGTCAGGCGTGGTAGAGTGAGTGCAGGAGAGCAGAAGCTCCTTGTCTTGTTCACCAGTGCACGTCCCAGCTGGAATGCTGCCTGGCACATAGGAAGTGCTCATCGCACATTTATGGTTAATGATTGAGTGAATTAGTGAGTAAATGGATAAATAAGCAAATGAACCAAGGATCAGGGTGCAAGAGCCCCCAGGGTGTCAGAAGATCAGCACTCTGCTTTCCAGGCTTCCATCAGTGCCTTTTAAAGGAGAAGCTTCCAAGACTTATTTTCTGGGACACAAAGATGGAAGACAGTTAAAAGGGGAAATTGGATCACCCAAAGAAACAAGCCAGGGGGGTGTCTTACTTTCTCTCGGCTTAGGCCTATCAAGGGAAAAAGGACATCTTGGGGTCCTTTATAGACCCCTCAGGACTTCAGTGCCGCTTAGCATCCCAGGAGGCACTTGATGAAGGAGTGTCACATGCTCTCGAGGGGGAGCCTTCATTTCTGCAGTTGTTTTAGGAGGATGATCTCTGCCCCCACCCCAGTCTACTGCCACACAGGCCACAGTGCATCTGTCTTCCAGCGATCTGCTAGCAAGCTTCTGGCTGAGGTAGGTGCCTCTCCTAGTATGAGAACACCATTTTTAGACAAACAAATTGGTAAAATATAGGCATGACCTAAGCCTCTGCTTGGGTTCTTTAAGGAAGCCCAGAAAGTTCCATTTCCCATCAGCAGAGCCTTTCATTCCTCTTTCCCATCCATTTGGCTTGACAAAGTCCTGCGCACGAGTCAGGAAAAGGACAACTTCTCAGACCCCATTGAGGGTTCAGGCAGAAAGGAGGAAGGGAAAAGAGAGCAGCCCAGACTCCTAACCCCAAGAGAGACTCAGGCCTTCACTGCAGCCAGCAGAGAAAGCCCTCTCAGTGGAGAGCTAGGAGTCTATAGTGCAGGAGGAAAAAGGAAGGGGAAAGCTGGGGAAGGGCGGTGGAGTCAGGTAGAGGAGAGCTGGGACTCCAGGCTGAGAAGTCGACTGAGTTCAACAGGCTGTGGGGAACCACAGAAGCCTCTGAAGCAAAGGAAGTACACAATACCCAGCGTCACGTGGACAGCGGGTGAAATGCTGGGAGAGAAGACCTGCAGGTGCTGAAACTGCACTTGAGAGGGGAGAGGCTGGACACCCCCATCCCCCCGGAGTGAGTGCCATGTATTCCAGGGGGTGCAGTTCACAGAAATGGGACTCCAGCGTGTCTTTGGTGAAATCAGGAAGCAGCACCTTCAAGCCTCTGCCTTGTCTCAGGAAAAATGTGTTCAATGGGCAATGTGGTGGGGGGAAATTTTGCTTTGGATCCCGGCAGCCGTGGTTTGGAGCATCATTCTGTTAGGATTCCTCTAGCCTGGGAGCTCTGTGCAAGGAAAGATGGGGGTGGTCCAAAATCCCAGAGTCAAGTATAACAACATGCCCGCAGCGAGCAGGGACTTTATACGTGTTTGTGGAAGGAAGTGTCTCCTCTACCTCCTCTCTGAGCCTTGGGGAGTTGGGAGTACTGTTTGTCAAGTACATGGAACATGGTAGAAACTCCACAAATGGTTTGCTTGTTAATTCTCTTTCATGGGTGAGGAAAGCAATCAGTAGAAATCAAACTGTGAGAGGGAATTAGCAACTGCTTGAATGTCTAGACCAAAGAGTCCTATCACTGCTGTAGCACTTGACTGTGCAAAGCACGCTCATGTCTATAATTTCTTTGGGTGGGTCCTGGCCCTCTGTGGTCAGTGTTGAAGTTCCCCCAGGACAGGGGTTTAGTTGCCTGCCTGAGGGCACATGGCAGGTCAGTTGTGGGCCAAACCAAGAGCCAGGTACCCTGACTGCCCAGGCCTTTACCAAAGAGCTCAGAGACAACCAAGTGAGCCAGTGGAGAGGGACTGGCTTCTCAGCAGGCCAGTCCTCTGGGGAGCTAGGGAGCTGGCAGGAGCAGGGCTGGGAGTCTGGTGAGGAAGTGGGTCTCAAGGCAACTCTGCAGATCTCAAGAGGGTGGAGGAATCCATCTTGGTTTTGACTGAGGTTGGTTCCTATTTCCAAGAGGGCAAGGCAGCCCCCTGGTGACTCTAGGACCCTCCAGGCAATGGTGGGTAGTCTCTGGAAGAGTCTGGGATTTGGGAGGGGGGTGCATACCTCCAAAGTGTGTCTGTAAAAGAAAGAGGGGTAGGACAGCACAGCCAGGTAAGTTGGTCCAATGCTCAGCCAGGACCTGGAGTGTTAAGAAGGGAAACTGAGATAGGATCCCCGCTAGGCAACTCAAACCAATAAATTTACCCCAGCAAATTCTGAGTCAAAAGCTGCTTAACTTGTTCCAGTCTTGCCTACTGGTGGGGCGGACACTCTGGAGGCCTCCCTGCCCTGTCCAGCTTGCCTAGACCCTCAGTCTCCCGGAAGGACCTGGGCATCTAAAACAGGCCAGTGCTTTGGAAAGCTGACCTGTCAGGGAGGTCACGGCTCAGACCAGACAAACCTGAAGACCCAGGAGCTCTCCTGGCAGGGGCTGGGTTGCCCTGAAGGTCCAGTGGCATTGGTCTCTTTGACATTGTGCTATAATTCTGCAAGATGTAATCCCTGGGAGAAACTGGGTAAAGGAACCACTCTATACTATCTTGGCAACTTCCTGTGAATCTATAATTACTTCAAAATAAAAAGTTAAAAGAAAAGGCCTTGGTCTCAGAACTCAATTGGTCCACCAACCTGGCCATCCTTCAACAGTCCCATTAAGCACAGGCTTCTGACCCAGGTAGGACCTTTTCAAGAGGAAATCAACCCGAGACTCTGCTCCTCCTTCTCCATCTTTCTGCTCTGAGCCATTCTTGCATTTTCTTTCACCTGAACTCTGGCCCCCTTCCCAACTGGCCCCTTGCCTCCACTGTCTCCCTCTATGATCCACCCCCACCCTCTACCCTGCCACCCAGAGGACATCTCCAAACCACACCTCTCCTCCAAACCTTCTGGGACCCCCATTTCTTTCTAGATGAAGCCAAGCTCCTTAGAAAGCTCTTCAAAGCCCATCACAATCTGGTTTCAATCCACATACATTTCCAGCTTCATCTCCCGACACAGTCCCTGCCACCATAGAACCATAGATTCCATGCACCAGCCACAGCAGACCACCAGACAGACTCAAAGACACTATCAGCATGCCCAGCCTCTCCTCCTTTGCTCAAGCTGTGCCACCTCCACTAATTAACCCTGTCCCTCAAAATCCTTCTCTTTCTACAAGACTTAGCTCAAACCTTTTCTACTTTGACCTCACCCAATGAAATCAAGCCTTCCTCAGGGCCCCAATGGTTTGGGGAGGGGGGGGCTGTCAGTGCTCAAGAGAGACACACACTAGCTGCCTTGTCTTCCACTGGTGGCTGGGTTCTCGCTGGTGGGAGTGCCTTGGAGATGTGGACCAGGATTGGTTCACCTTTGCCCCCCATATGTCTTGCCCATTAGAGATGCTGGATGGATATTTCTGGAATGTATTTATTGCTGAGGGAGACTCATTCTTCAGTGCAGAGAATCAACCTTTGGGTCCCAGAAGAACTGTGCAGTTATTTTGAAAATACAGAGTGGAAATTACTGACCTTCAAAGAGAATTTGAGCTAAGGGTGTGCCTGAAACAAAACACACAAAAGGAGGTGGGGGCCAGGAGGCGACATGAAGAGCTTCCAGCCTTGGTGTCACACCCAAGAGAACACCTTCCCGAGCCAAGATGAAGTGGAGTTAGGGTTAGGGTGGGAGCAAATCTCCTTCCCTCCTTTGCATGGGCTATAAGGATGCTGCTGGGTATTTAAACAGGTCCTCCTGGGAGGTGGGGGGTTGGACTGGCTTCCTCTGAGCAGGCTCCCCTGCAAAGGGAGCTGTAGGGTCCCTGGAGGAAGGCAGGCCGTGAGCAGGGCTCCATCAGGCCAGGCCAGCAAAATGGTGCACGCGGCTGCACGGTCGCATCGATCGGCCGCGGGTGGGAGGAAGGCTGGCAGGCCAGGCCTGCTGCGCTCAGCAGGTATCTCATCTGCTCTCTCCTCAGCCTCAGCCTTGAGAGGGTCTGTTTGCAATTACAGCTTGTTTTGATTATTAGGTCAGAATATTCATCTCCATGGGCTGATGATAAAAGGCCAGAGCAAGGCAGCGTTTCTCCTTCCAGACCAAGACGCCCTGTGTGTGTGTATGTGTGTGTGTGCAGGCATGTGTGCCTTTTTTTTTTTTTCCTTTTCCTTGTTAAACCAATTTATTCAGTTCTTGACTTCAGGAGGGTGGTGGCTGCAAGAGGCAACCCCAGAGGCTGTGAAAGCAGTGACCCTGGACTGCAGGGATAGGAGGCCTTGGCGGCTCCTTTGGAGCCCCACCCTGCAAGAAGGCCGAAACTGGGTGAGCTTTTGACTTATCCAGAAGGCTGCAGAAAGCAGAGGCTGCTGTTTGGAAAATCTTAGAAGCCCAGGCCTAGGTGGTTCCTTGGAAGCCAACTGTCCAGCCCCCTGCACGTGCTTTGTTGCCAGTTCAGCATCTCCTCTAAGTAGCTTGGCAATTCTTGCTCCCATTCTTCCAGGAGTGGGGAGCTCACTACCTTCTCAGGTCACCTGGTCAATATGACATCAATTCTAGAAAGAGAAAATGTGCACATGCATCCTTTCTTAGATGAGTGGTAGATCCTTGGCCGCTAAGACTTCTCCAGGCCAAATATCCCTGTTCTTCAATCCCATGAGTTTAACATGGATTCAAAAGCCTCATTACTATCTTGAGTAAATGCAACTTTTCCCCTAGTGGTGTCAATACCCAGAGCAAACAATACCTTCACCTCCCTCATTCCAAATAACCTATCTTTATTCATGCAGCCTACATTGCTCTTTGGCAGACCTGAAGCAGAAAATGCTCTCACAGGGCACAAGTGTGGTCACCACCTCCTTCTTCTCCTTGAAGCATCTCATCTGCCCTCCCGGAAGTCTTCACTCAGTGGCTCTGAAGGACCTCAGGGATCTTCAGGGTGATGATAGTCGGAACGGAAGAGAGAAAAGAAAAGCCCTGTGTTCTCAGTACCAAAGTGGGCAGCACGGCATTCCCTGCCTCAGAGAGGAGGGGGAGATCATGGTCTCTTGTAGATCCCTTAAGGGCTTAAAAAGACCTTTCTCATCCATGTCAACATTTCAACAACTCTGGGAAGCAGGCACTTGCACTATTCGCAGGTACTTGCAACACTGAGGTCAAACCTGAGGCCCAGTTAGGCAGAGGTCACCAGGAAAATCAAGGTTGGTGCTGGGAGAAGAGACAGAGAGATTCCTGCAGGCAAAGCCCTGCTGCCCATCGGATGAGCAGGTCAACAGTGTGTTGATTTTGTTCCAGATGGGCTGATAATATAAACAATATCACTTATCGTCCTAACTGGGCCTTTGGGAGTGAAAGCAGGTGCTGTTAATGTTTATGCAACACCCAGGTACCATCCTGGGCAAACCAGGGCATAGAGGACAGTCCTCCTGCCTCAGAGGCCCCTCCTGAGCCAGCACTCCTCTTGCTCTACCATCCCCACCTCACAGAACAGATCAGGAAGCACCACTTCCCTGCATCTATGAGTACAATGCACAGCTTTCTTTCTCTCCAGCTCAGGCCTTCTTTCTAGGATGCAGGCTGCTCCACCCAACTGGCCTGGGCACCTCCTGGATGGCCCGCAGGCTCCTCAAATTCAGTTCTGTGCAGTTCCAGGTTGCCCCTGGGCACCTGATGTGCCCCACAACATGCACAAGGAGCTGCAGTAAAGGCCAGCTCTCAACACAGACTCACTGCCTTGAGTTCAACCTCACACCTCAACCTAGACACCTGCCAGTTCTGGTTGCTCTCATCATCCCTGCCAGACACCTTCGGTTTCTTCTCTAGTTGGAGATGGATATCCGTCCCCATTTTCTTCTCCCCTTTCAGCCTGATCCTGGGTCTAGATCTCAGTTTTCCTGCCCCTGTCTTCTCCAAGTAGCCAAACTTCTCTGTCAGTGCCCACCCCATCCTTGAACTTGGTTCCATCATGTTCACCCACCCCATGTTCACCTGACATTCACCAAAAGCCCAACACAGACACATGTGCCCAAACAGAACCTATAACCTCTCCTTGGAACTCAATCCTCCATCTGGTTTCCTGATTCTAGTGCAAGACTCCACTAAGCATCTAGTCACCCAGAGGTGACCTGGGGCCCCCAAAGCTGTAGCCACATTACAGCGATTTGCACACCTGCCCTCCTATGCCCTCTAAGAAAAGTAACACCCCATGTCTAGGTATCTCCCATGTCATTCTTTTTGGGCTCCTTCTCCCTACACACAGTGCCTAACACGGGGCTGGCCAGTGGTCAGCTCTCAACTACCAACTTGCTGACACAAAGGCTGGATAAATAAATGAATATCTCAAAGGCACTAGAAGTCCAATAGGGAAATTTGGCTTTATTCTGTTCCAGTTGTTCCAAAAGATTGGATTGATTTAATAGGAATGCTTCCTAACGCGTGAACAATTATTATTGTTTTAAATTAGCAAGAATGAAATTCCACCATCTTCCTCCCTGAAGCAACTTCCAGAAAGGATGAGCTGTAAATTTGCAGCACCCACAAGGAGCTAGACAAACAGCCAAAGGAACTGCAAGGAAATGCTGCAACAGAAAACATCTCCAATCAATAATTTTCCCTTAAGGGAAGGGGAGGGAGCTAAAGAACAGAGAAGAATTTTTTTTTTTTTTTTTCATTTTAAAATGTAAACTTATTACTCTTTCCTGCTCTTCCTTCTAGCTTCATGAGCAAAACATAAAGTTAAATTTGTGTGGCTGAATGAAAGAGGGAAAAACGAAGTGAATTTAACTAAGTGAGACAGCTAGTGGGGTTCATAGCAAAACCCCAGAGCACTGTGTAGGCTGGCGCCCACCTGCTCCCATTTCTTCCCTTATCTCATGACATCAGCACACTCACATTTCCAACTTTGCTTCTATCGACAAGGCTTGACTGAGGCTCCCAGGGACAAGCAATCTAAAGCTTAATCCCAGCTCTGCCCCCACCCTGTAAGGCTGGCCAGTCCTGTCCCTTCTCTGGGCCTCCACGTCCCCCATCTTTCCTGGGAGTCCTGGCTATGAAGTTCTCAGATAACAATGGCTTTGGTTGGCTTTTCTTCCCCTTTATGTGAGACTGAGTCATATAGAGTCCACTCCAAACTCTCAGCGCAGACTGGGAGGGCTGGAGCCAGGAGAACGAGAGAGAACATCGGGCCATTCCGATGGGCAGCCCAGTTTGGAAGCAGCAAAGCTCGCCAGCAATCGAGCTCTGTTGTGGCTCGGCCATCTGTTCACTGCCACGAATCGCACCCTCACAGAGACCTTCATCTGCTCCTCCAGGAAGCCAAGCTAGATCATTTCTTCACTGAGCCACCAGATTTTACTGTTCCCACATGCTAGGGCCTGAGCTGGATACTAAAGCCTCAGGACAAACAAGACATGGCCCCTGTGTTTGAGGAGCAAGGCGCAGACCCGGGCACCAGGCCGGTCTCTCGAATGCAGTGTGGCAAATGCTAGAGTGGAGGCAGCTCCAAGGTGAGAGCACAGAGAGAGGGTTTCGCACTGAGCCTGGGAAAAGAGACCTCAGACATGGAAAACGTTTGACCTGTGGCTTACAGGGGAGGTCTCAGAGCCCCCCAGCTGGAAGATGAACGCTGGTGTCCCCTTCAGAGGAGCCACCAGGGACAAAGGCTCTGAGCCTGGGTGGCATGGTGAGGCTTCTGCCATCAGACTAAGTGGTTAGAACTTTATTCTCTGGGCCATGATGAGCCAAGTAGAGAGGTCCAGCCATGTGAGGTTGGGCAAGACACAACTTCTGAAAGCCTCCCTCTTCTCATGGATAAATGGGGGGGAGGGGGGAAGAGCATGAACTTCTCGGAGACACTGGTGTAAAGGTGCAAGGTCAAAAGGATGTAAACGAATCTAGAACAGTTCTTGGTGTGCAGTCATACTGGGAACATGGCATTGAATCTACATGCACTGACCAAGTTGCCCTCACCAGCACTCACTGTGAGTGTGTGAACACACACACATGCACACACTCACACCTTCACCTCAAGCTCCAGTTTCATCAGGGTCATCCCTGCAAACATTTTCAGTGCATGGACTTATCTCAGAGCTACTCCCCCACCTCCACCCCAGCCCCTGGCTGTCCTGTCGGACATTCTCACTCGGGCTGGGGTAGCCAGGCTGTGCACACCTGTTTCAATCAGCAAGTCAGTGTTGTTTGTGTTTCATAATTGCGTTTCCTTGGGAATGGAAGGTAGTGGGAGCTGAGCTCCCGGAGCTGATGGGCAAGAAGGGTGGGAACAAGTGGAAGGGAGAAGAGCCCTTGGGCAAAGAAGGATCATGGGGGACCAGATCTTACTGTGTGCCCCCAGGTCTGTGTTGGAACTGCCTATGGGAAATGGGGTGTCAGGGAAAGGCACTTCCGGGGGTTGCCAAGCCATCCTGCAGTCAAGAAAGAGTTTGGTGGGACCCTAACCACCAAGGTCCAAGAGCAGGTACTGCATAGCCCTTCCATGCTGCGGTGGCCCCTGCCCCGCCCCACTGTGGGAAGGGGTTCAGCTGCCCTGGACCACCCATGCCCATTGAATCCTGCTTGCACATCGTTGTCTGGCGGCAGCAGTTGCTGCAGTCATATTTCCTTCTCAGCCTGGTGCCAACCAACCACCCTCTTCCATTTCCCAAGGCCACAAACATGAGGCTCTCATGTGTAATGGAATTTCCCTGCACATTGGAAAGTAAAGGGAAGGGATTACAGCACAGAGCAGAACAGGACACAACTTAAAATTGATGATTCCTGGCTCCTCCTTGGGGGCTAGCCTGTTACAGGACCTGGGGCCTTTCCCACACCTAGAAGTTTCCCTCCATCCTCCCTTTTCTCTGAATCCCTGCAACCCTCAACCCTTCCCTCCTCTTGAGCTTCCAAGGGAGAACTTCTAACTTCTGTGAAGGACAGAAGGAGGAGGAAGAGAAGGAGATGGGGGAGGGAGGGAGGGAAGGAGGGAGGGAGGGAAGGAGGGAGGGAGAGGGAGGGGAGCATCTCTTGGGAGCCCATTTTTTGTGTGCTTTATTTCACCAAATCTTCCCCAGAAGCACATCAGGTAAATATTACCTCTACTTTACAGGTGAGGAGCTTGAGGTTCAGCAAGGTGAAAAGAATTGCCCACAGGTCCAGACTGAGGAAGCATGGACTCAGCTCTCTTTCCATCCGCTTCTCCGCGCATTCATTGGGTGGATATTTATTGCCCTGCTCAGAAGGAAGTGCTCCTGGGCTGCCATCCACCGATGTGCTTCAGGGCACCAGGAGCAGCCTGGGGGTAGTGGGAATCTCTGAGTGGGGGAGCAGCAGTGTCACAGCCCCCATGTTTTTACCTTTCTAGCTGGCCCTGGCTGGCCGTGACTTCTCGGGGATGGCGCGCCCCGGACACGGTCAGCTTGCGGAGTTTAACAAAATGTTTATAAAACCTTTTCATAAGCAGTTAATGATCCTTATTAGGACATGAAAAAGCAGCCACTCATGCCACGTCCCAGCTTTAAGGAGCATTTTATTATTACACGCCACTCCACGGATTAATGAGAGAAGCACGGGCACATTTGTCTTCAGGACCAACGCCCGCGAAGCAGGCATCAAGGCCTTTGTCCCGGGGCCACCACTGCCAGATTCCCAGCCCCACCTGCTCTCCTCCCTGCCCCCACACACCCACCACCCACGAGTGGCTGGCTGCTAGCTGCCACCCTAAAAGGCCCACCTTGAGGCCACCAGCCCCTGCTCCCTTGGTCTTGGACCTGAGCCAGACAAGGCCCCGGCTGCCACTTCCCTGAGTTACCAAGGCCCAAGTGGGTGAGGCGCTTCCATGTCCTAGGGGCAGTTTATGAGAAATACGAATCTGAATTCTTAACCAGGGCCCAACTGGTCCATTTGGGAGCCACGGAGCCTGGGATGTGGCAACCTTGGACTCTGCAGATCCTTTAGTGCTCCTCAGGCTCCCCATCTATGAAATGGGACCGTTATATCTACTTCCCAGTGGCGTTGATAACTGCAGCATCTCCTGTGACCCAAGTACACATTGTCATGACCCAGACAAGCCTGCCTCTTGCCGCTCGAAGCCTGATACGGTGACATGTGGAATGTCAAGCTCAGAACTGAGAAACACAGCCAAGTGCATGGCTTTCCTCTTAAACCGCTCACCAGCCTCCGGGCCTTTGCTTGTCCTCTCTGCCTGGCTAACTCCTGCTCACATTCCATGTTCATCTTGGGAATCGTTTCCTCCAAGAATCCTTTGCTGACCCCCCAAGGAGGTGCCCTTTAATGTGCAGGGGAGGGCAGTATCACAGGCCATTGTCGACGTTCGGCGCCCTCACTAGACAGCAAGCTGGGGGGGGCAGGTCTGAGCCACCGCTGTGTCAGCTCAATATTCACTTGCCAAATGGAACATTTACCTCTCCCCAGCACCCGTTTTAGAGAAGCCAGAGCAGCCCAGACCTGCTGTGGGCCCCACAGGGACTTATTTGGTGGGAGGGCTGAGGTCAGGCCTGCCCCACCCTGG
Organism: Tolypeutes matacus; assembly: GCA_026826555.1. Taxonomy (NCBI): domain Eukaryota; kingdom Metazoa; phylum Chordata; class Mammalia; order Cingulata; family Chlamyphoridae; genus Tolypeutes; species Tolypeutes matacus. The sequence continues at coordinate 3,268,954 of JAKSZT010054160.1, forward strand.
AGGAGTCCCTGGGCATTCTCCTTCACTGTCAGCCACTGCTGGGGGGAAGCACAGCAACACCTGAGCCTCTCCTTCCCAGCTAGTACCAGTGTGCCACAGGCTTCCCCAGGACACACTGTTTACGTTGTCAAGGCCTTATCACAAACCCACAAGCAAAGGCCCGTGTCCTAGGGAACTTTGTCCCCAGCACCTCCGAACACCACAGGGTCTGGGCAGCTCAGGCCTCCATTGACTGCCCCCGACAAATGAACAACCACCGGCAGATTTCATGCCACTGCCAAGCGACCACGCTAAGGGCTTTGCCAGCCAAGTACCAGAGCTGGAGTCCCAGCTCCACTCCTTACCATGTGGCTAACTCCCCAAGGTGTGCCTCAACGTCTCTTTGTAAAATGGGTATAATTACAGGACTTGCTCTCTGGGTTTGCCATACCTGAAGTACTTAGCTCCATGCCCAGAGCCCAGTAAGTACATGTGAAGGTTAGCTACAGCCTCGACAAGTCCTTCCCCTACCTCGATGAGCTTATGAGCTTAGATCCTGTGTCTCCCTTCCCAAGTGGAGGGTGGTAGTGTATCTCTGATATTCGCGGTGCGGTGAGTGGTTGGCACGTGGCTGCCACTGGACACCACAGAAGCCAAAATACACTGCACTCATGCCAGGGAGCCTTGGCCTGGACCTGGCGCTGGCATTTTCTAGCCACTTCCACTTTTGGTGCATCATGGAATACTGGTTTTGAAAGCAAATATGGGGAGTTTACAGAGAAAGAAACAGGCACAAAGAAGGCTGAAGCCATTCTTGTTCACCCAGTGTGCAGTGGGGAGGGGGGAGGCAGGATCCACCCATGCTGGGCCTCTGTTTCCCTAGCAATAAAATGGAGCACACAAATCCCCTTTAAGCTCTACCCAGCCCAGCCCTCAGCAGGATCCTATAAGCTGCACCAGCAGGCAAGTGGACAGGGTGAGGCACCTGTCCAATTCCAGGCATCATCCCCACTCCAAGGACAGCCAAGGTGAAGTAGCTCTACCTCTCCCTGGGACCCCAGGCGTGAATCACCAAATGCCTGATTGGAAGTTCCACTTGGCCATCTCAGAGGCATTTCAAAATCAGTGGGTCCAAAGCAGAACTCTTCAATCCCACCCTCAACTTCCAAATCTGCTCCTCACGCAGCCTGGGGGTCTAGTCGAAATCTGCTTGTTATTGTTGACTGCTCTCTTTCCCTCACCTTCTACATGCATGCTTTCAGCAAGTCCCATCAAATCTGCCTTGAAAACACACCCCAAAACCACTTGACTCCATCCTTATTGCCAACAACCAGGGCCAAGATTTGCCATCTTGATCTAGACCCTACAAAAGCCTCCTAAATTACCTTCCAACCTCCATTCTTAGGCCCCGACATTTCATTAACTTGAAAAGCAATTGGATCATGTCACTAGTTTGTTTAAAACATTCTCAAGTCTCCAACTGGCTTACAATAAAGCCACAGTCCCTCACCCATCCTTACAAAGCTGTACACAATCTGACAACTGCCTCCAGGCCCACCACTCTCCCTCGGTCCTGACCCAGATATGCAGGCCTTTTTCCATTTGTTGAACAGGCCAAGTTCTCTCCCTTATGTGGGCTCTTCCCCTGATCTTCACATGGTTGACCCCTCCTTATCATCAGATGTCAAGGTAAAGGGTCCTACCCTCGGAGAGGCCATCCCAACCACCACAGTGAAGTACCTTAGCCGTGATCCCATAGCCTATCAGAATCGCAGTATTCTGCATGGAGAATGCTCACCATCTTACATGTTTGTTTTGTTGTCTCACTTGCTCCCCACAATACTGAGAACAAGGAACTCATCCTTATGACTCACTGCTGTGACCATGGCAAAAGCACAGAGCCTAGCACATAGTAGGTGCACGAAAAGCACCCAAGGCCTGAAGTGAAGAAATGATTCTAATGGAGGCATCTCCTAGGCAAGGTAATGGAAACAGATGGCCTTATACTGCCTGCGTTTGCCAGGGATGTCCTACATCCCATTCACCTGATCGGAAAACTACTCATAATCGATGCTCAGCTCCTACCACCCTCTACCAAGCCTCCCTTGAAGCTCTTCCTTCCTCCCCAACACATTTTTCATTCTTGCTTTGTGTTTCTGTGATAAGCCCCCATTCCAGCCTCTAGCCTAGTTCTCAATCTATACTGCCTTTTAGTTTGTGACTCCTCAGGAGCTAGAGCGGTGTTCGAGTCACCGCGGGAGCCCACCACAGAGCACAGCGCATGGTACAGCACCAGTATCCAGTAAAGACTCACCCATTAGCCATGCAGACAACCTACAAAGTCTATGCCAAGCTCTGGGGAAATGGTGATGCAAAGATGTGTTCCTTGCCCTCGAGGAGTTCACACTCCAAATAGAAAGACAAAGGTGCTCATAGGACAAGCTTATCACCTTAATGGAGATAGATGTAAAAAATGCAATGGGCTCAAAAGAATAAGCAAAAGTAAATCAAGTTATAAAATGACATATATGGTGGGACACCATTTATATAAAACTTTAAAACCTGGAAAGTCATACTATATACTGTTTGTGAACATATAAATACATAGTAAAAGAATAAAAGCTTGCACGGGAACAAAATGAAAAAATAAATAAAGAAAGAAAGAACAACCAAAAAAAGCATGCATGGGAATGAAGGGGAAGGATGGAGGGGGATCAAATTGTAGGAAGTCCACATATTCAGCCTCAAATATATCTATAGTATTTTGTTACTTAAAATAAAAATCTGAAGTACATATAGCATAATAGTCAGAAGAGAAAAAGTTGAGTAGGTGGTCCTTGGTTGTTATAGTATGCTATGGGTGTGAAATATTCCAAGATCATTTTATATTAAATGAAAAGTGATTACAGAAAGAGCAACCAATCTGTTGAATTGGTGCTTGGATAAGAAGATGGATGAGTGGATGGATGGATGGATGGATGGATGGATGGATGGATGGATGGATGGATGG
>JAKSZT010054160.1:3281072-3319560 GCA_026826555.1 Tolypeutes matacus
TGGATGGATGGATGGATGGATGGATGGATGGATGGATGGATGGATGGATGGATAGATGGATGGATGGATGACAATTGGTAAATGGATAAATTTATGGAAGGATGGATAGAAGAAGATGGAATGGGTGACTTGTATCAACAAGCTATTCAGCACTGACGGAGTATACTGAGTGTCCTCTACTCTAATCTTCTCTACCTGCATCCCCTGCCACTTTGTGTTCCAGGCTGAAAAAGACCTGGCAGGCCCCTCTAGGTAAAGAACAGAAAGGAGCCTCAGATGGGACGGGAAAGGGTCCACATCCTGGAAACCTGTGACTGCCCTCTAGGAAGAAGCAGGGACCTGCTCCATCCCCTGAGATGAGCTAAGCAGGGAGGAGCTCATAACTCCATCTTTTCATTAGCTAAGAATTCTTCCAAGCCTGGACTCTCACAGCTCCAAATTCCACTGCCCAGGATGAATTGGAGCCTGGGCCTGAACCCAATGTTGCTTCAACCCCCCAAACCAAAACCACACTGGCCTGAGTAAGAGTGGATGGGACCAGCATCCAGGAGGTGCAGGGACAGGAAACTGACCAACACCTGGAGACAGCTGGGGGTAGTCTGGTTCTGGGAGCAACTGCTCTGAACATGGGGCAATGCATGTAGGTCCCTCTGGGCTAACCTAAAGGCCCAGGGCACCTCCTGAGGAGGGGCAAGGGCACTGGCTTCTCTCTGGGTCCCACCCCTCAGCTCCCCCCATCCACCCCAGCAGGCTCACCTCTGCAAGCGTGGCCTGCCAAGTCAACAGCTGCAGCCCACACTCCAAGGATCCCCAAACCCCAGTGCTACCAACAACAGCCAAAGCCACATGCCAGCCAGCCCTCAGTGAGGGGCCCAGGGGAGGGGCAGTACTTGCTCATCACAGGGAGATGGCTCCCGGGCTGCCTTGAAGACAAGCCAAGGAGACCAGAGTGGGGCAGAAGCTCCCCCAGCAAACCCCTCAGGAGGTCAGGGCTCCCCCTCGGACCCAGTACAGGCTCCGTCAGCCAGTGGCCTGCCTTCGGGCACCCAGAGTACTCCTGGAAAGCCAGCCGGTCCTGGTGGTGGACCTAGAAATCGGAGAAGGGCTGAGGTGTCCCTCTGACATTGTACCTTCTTTGTTCATGGAGGCCGTGGAGAAAGCTACTGTCTTGGTTCCTTGCCTGCCCACTGGTGATTGTGTGACTTTGAGCAAGTGGTTTTTCTTCTCAGGGCCTCAGTTTCTGCAAAGTGGAGAAAGAGCTCTGGCTCTAGCTATGAGCACATCGCAGAGGAGGCCCCCATCTGTGGGGAGGCTCCTGGCCTGCTCGGTGTGCATCCATAGCCCCAAAGGAGAGTCAACAGTAGTCTCCCTGGTAGATATGTGCTATTGAACCTACTTGTTGTCTTTAAAAACAGTACATTTGAATGTCTTTAGGTGGGTGTACAGTTTTCGGTCAGATGCCCACTGCTCCACCTTGCCTGAAGCCCACCCCTTCTCATGGCCCCTGGGATCAGTCAGGATGGGCTAGGGTTTACTGCAGGAATAAGCAGCCCCTACATCTCAGTGGCTTAACAAAGCAAAAGTTAATTTCTCATTCCTGTTACATGTCTGACCTAGGTCAGTGGGGCCCCTGCAGCACACAGGCTGAAAGAGGCTTCTTCCCACCACGTGCTTCCATGATCACCAAGCGGGAGAAGAAAAGTGGCAGAGATGCTCTGGCCCTTACAGCTTCTATTTGGAGGAGGTGTCCTTCGATTCTGCCAAAGCAAGGCACATGGCCACAGCCAACCTCAGGGGAGGCTGAGAAGGGCAAATCCTACCATGTGATGGGAAGGAGGAGAGAACCAACTGGAATATTTGGCCAGCTCTGTAATAACTTCCACACCCTGGAAGGCATCTGAGTTGCAGCCTCTGGTAGATTGCGTGAGGCCCTGCTCTGCACACATTGGGAGCAGAGGAAGCAGCGGGTCCCTGGCCCTCTGCAGACATGCCCTGAGCAGCCACCCTTGGGTCCAGCCTTGCACTAGGTCCCAGGGAGGATGCAGCTGTCCCAGTGGAGCTGGGACCCTGTCCCAGAACACACAGTCCAGCTGGGACACACATTGCAGGCCAGGGCTCTTCAGACAGTTCTGTCCTATCCAAGTGGCTGTTACATGATTAAGTACTATGGGGTAAAGGGTGGGGGCGGGGCAACAATCTCAGAAACACTTTCCCAAACCACCTCCCCCCAGGCACTGAGGTGAGTTCTGTCCAGTGGGCGAGTTGGGGAACAGCATTCCAGAAGGCGTGGTTTGGAGCGACTGTAGTGACGCTGGCATCAGGAGACACAGATGAGCCCAGAAGGGAAGGCGGGGCCAAGAAGAACAGGACCTCAGCTCCCATTGGATTGTATCCTGGGGACAATCTGGTGAGCTCCAGAAGTGGGAATTCCGAGCTTCGGAGAGAGAAGTGGCACTGTGGCAACCTCTGGCCTTCATGTGCGCTCACTCTGTGCTAGATGGCACGCTCAGAATATTGCATCAGTCAGCTCATTTAAGCCCTAGAGCATCCCTATGGTGCAGGACTTGTTAGTGCCCTGTTTTATGGTGGGGAAACTGAGGCCCATGGAGGTTAAGTGCCCGAGATAACACAGGCGGAAAGTGGTAGAGCTAGGATTGAAATCCAGGTGTGTTTCCTCTCTTGGGATATCCACCAGAAGCTGGGCATTGGACATTTCACAAATACCTTATCTAACTTTTCCAAAAACCATCACCATCCCTTTTCATGGATGAGGAAACTGAGGCTCAGAGAGGTCACTCAAGACCAAGTGGTGAGCAAGCAGGAGGACCATGGGCAAGGTAGGATTAGGACCAGGTGTGCCTGTTTCCAGGGCAGGCACAACCAGGAGCATGAGCTGCAAAGCTGGGGGTGCAGGACTCTCAGAGAAGACCCGGGCAGTGGCAGGAGTAGGACAGACATTTGCCAGGAGGTAGGTTTCCACCCACCCTGCTCAGACCAAGCCCTATCTCCCGACCCTCACCCCTGGCTGTGGCTGACACTTCTTGGGTGCCAAGGGCTGTGGCCTCATCTTGGAGCAGCTGACCCCTCCCTGTTCCACAGGATGCACCTCCCTGTGATGATGAGAAGCACTTAGATCATCAAAGCTGGGGACAGGCCAGTTGACCCCAGAACTCATCCTGTGACCTTGGACCAGTCCTTAACCTCTCTGAGCCTCCCGTGTTCCACCAAGACAGTTGGGGAAAAGAGAGCCTGGAGATTTCCGGTGCCTTTCCCCCAAGGCCACTGCCATCCCTGGGCCAACCAGCAGGGAGGTGGGCAGGCTGAGCTCGCCACCTGGGGGGCCCTACAAGTGGCAACAGGAGACAGCCAGCCAGGGCAGCTGGGCAGGAGGTAGTGGCGGAGCACGGGGCAGAGGCTAGTCTGCATCTGGGGATTTGCAGCAGGATTCAGGCCCCTCCATAGGCAGGGGAAGGAGGACAGAACAAGCGACTTTTCCAAACAGATCTCTAGTGAGTCCCTCCTGTGCACGAGGCATCATGCTGAGGCCACTGGCATGCCTCACCAGATGGCATCTCCAAAATACCAGGAGAAGGCAGGTATCCCGCTCACCATCCCTCTCATGAGGGGCCTGAGGCTTGAAGAGCATCAGGGGCACATTCAAGGTCATGCAGCCTTAGTGGAGTTGCTGGGGCTTGGCTGGAGTTTTCCATTCTCTGCAGCACCACCACTTCCTCCAGGTCCTGGCAGGGCCCCCAGGCCAGGCAGAAACCTAGGGTGGCACTCAAGGATATATCACAGAACAAGGCAGGGGCTTTGATTGCTGGAGAGAGTCCCTCCCAGGACTGGGGCTCCTTAATTTTTTCTTACTGTTGCCAGCTCAGGGCAGAGGAGGTGACCAATCTAGGCTCCGTCTCAAGGACAGCTGCTCTCCCAAAAACCTGCATAAGTAGTAGGCCTTCGCCTGCTCCTTCCTTGCTGCCAGGGACACCGGCTCAGCCTCCCTCTCAAGGCAGCCCATTCCACCTCCACTCCTAGCTTGGAGCAAAAGTTACCAGGGAGAGGATGTAAGGATTATGATCCTGGGGGAGGTGGGTGGGATGGCCTCCAAGCCCCTTCCCTCTCAAACCCTCTCCTCTTCGGCCTCCAGGCTACCAAGCATGGCTCCCAGTTTAACAACCATTATCCACCAAGAATTGAAGGTCCCCAGCAAGTGTTAGAGACCAACACTGTCTCATGTCTACTCCCCACCTGGTTGGAGAATCTTCCCTTCTCTGGGGCCCTCACTGGCCCCAGCATGGGCAGCTGTAAGTTCCCACACTTTGATTTTCTCAAAGAAGTTTCACACACCCTGTGACCTTGGGCAAGTCCCTCCTGTCTCTGGGCCTCTGTGTCCACATCTATAAAATGGGGGTATGAACTTGTAGATGGGCAGGTAGAGGGATGCAAACCAGTAGGGTCTCTGGCCAAGGCAGGGGTGGGACATCCACCTCTGTGAAGCCTGTGTCATCTTGTCATCCATGCCTGCTTTTGTTTGGAGCTCACAGCAAGCAGGTGGGCTCACTTTCCATTAAAGACAATTATCTCTTCATTTGCATATGCTAAATGTGACATTTAAGGGAACAGTTCCTCCCCACCCCAAACAGGATAAAAGTCCAAAGACTGGCAGGCAACCTGCGATTGGGGCAGAGCTCTAATTGGCTCTTATTAAGGAAGATGCTGGGAGATACGGGTTTTGAAATGCAAATGACAGCATCTCCTTCCACCGGGGCTGAATTGGGCATGATGAGGGCGAGGTTAGGTGCTTCCCCAGTCTGCCAGCTCCCATCTGCTCCATACCTGGGCAGGACAGGCATCCTGACCCACAAATGTGAGAGCTAGGCACTGGGCAGAGGAGGGGAGGCACGTCGTGGGGGGCGGAGGGACAGAGCAGCACCTCCCCTCTCCAGAGCAGCCCCAGCCCCTGCCTTGCCCTGCCAGGCTGTGCTCGCAGCCCCTCCCTGCCCTGTGAGTCAAGCAGACTCTGCTTCCTCAAGTGGCCTCTTTTAGCATGTTCTGCCTTGTCTCAGAAACCCCCACCAACCACTGTCTGTGGCTACTGCCAAACTTCAGCCATAATAAGGAGCCAGGTGACCCTAAATAATCCCCTCCACCTTGGGCCTCTGTGCCTCTGACAGGCCACCCTTCCTCCTCCATCCAGGGACACTCATGCTCATCTTAAACTGTGCCTCCTCTAGGAAACCTGCCCCAGGGCCCCAGGCTGAACTAAAGACAGCCTTCCGTATCCTCATGCTGATCTGCCCACAGGATGGGAGCCCACCGGAAGCGGGAGTAATTCTGACTCATCTCTGTGTGCAAGCATCTTGCTCAAAGCTAACTCACCAAAGACGCTTGGTAAGATTTGGTGGTGGCATGGATGTAAGCATGGATGCATAAAGGCCTTCATCTGCACTTGCCTTCACAATCACTCACAGCAACTCCCATTTTACAGATGAGGAAAAGCAAGGCTGGGGGAGATAGAGAATTCACCCCCAACTCAGTGAGGGGATGGGCTAAGCAGGGCCGAGAACACCATTCCTGGCTCCCCACTCTAGTTGGATTGCAACACTTGACCTGGAGTCTTCCACAAGGAGGCCCTGCCTGTGGCCACCTCTCAGCCTCCGGATGACTGCCTGGGCCTCTTCGGAGCCACAGAGGCCTCTCAGGAGATCTTGAGAGGGTCGTCGGCTCCATCACCGACACCCTCCTGCTTATGCCATCTGCAAGGAAACCAAGGTCAGAGGCCTTTCCCCAGCCCGGCCCTGAAAGACTAAAACTCTAGAGCAGGGGTTCTTAACCTTTTTTGTTCCACGGACCCCTTTGCCAGTCAGGTGGAAACCATGGACCCCTTACGAAGCCCACTGTCCTGTGTATTATTCAATAAATATATCACAGCTGCACCAGCACGGCCCCATAAGAATAATGTTTTTTTGAATTTCAATTCAAGCTCACGGACCCCTTGTTCAGAATCTCTGCTCTAGACCCATGATCACTGCAGCTCAACTCCAGGAGAGGAAACACCTGTCCATAACCCTCCTTTGTCCTCTGCTTTGGTGACTTGGAGGAAAGAAAGGCAGAGAGAGGGCCTGGGCCCACTCTGCACCCCAAATCCCTGACCTCAGCCCCCACCCAGCTCATCTCTACCAAGTCACAGCACCCCACCATCTGGCCCCTGTCTCCCCACTCCCCTGCCACAACATGGGCTTAGGGGGCAAAGGGACCCAAGACCAAATCCCACGTTGCTGCCAGGAGCCTGTGGACCTGTCCTGGAAATACATGAGCTTCGGCTTCCTCTTCTGTGAATGAGAGTGATAATGCCTTTCTCACAGAACGAGTCTTCAGATAGCTAAGCTGATCCACGTGCGAGCCCAAGTGACAACTGATACTCAGGGCTGCTCTGTCCCCTCCTTCCCCTCGCCAGAAGGAAAGAAACCCTGCGTGAGCGTGCGCCTCCACTTCTCCTCCATCCGCAACACGGGCTCAGTGCTTGGAAGGACGTCCGGAGAAATTACAAGACGCCTCGCTCCCCAGACACCCACCAGGAGCTCACGCTGTGCAAAACAGGCATTTAGGAATCAAAACTCTCACAGGATGCCTTAGGACCAACCTAGAGAGCAGAATAAGCACAAGGAGAAATAGCTGGGCCTGACTTTGACCTACAAGCTTCTTTCCTGCCTAACAAGCCGGTGAAATCAAAGAACGGAAGGGGCTTGGCAGTAGTTCTCACACTTCTCAGGATGCCAAAATCACCAGGTGAGCTATTACAACTTCCCCTGCCAGGCTGCACCCCAGAATCCAACGAGCAGCCTGAGGGAAGGAGCCAGACTTCAGCACTTTTTAAGGGCCCCAGGCCATTCCACTATGATTCACACTTTGGGAATCGCTAGCCACAGGACAGGAGAGGAACAGCTGGCCAAGGCTTGGCCATGCTCAAAGGGCCTTCTCATCCCTCGCCCCATTGGCCTGTTGTCTGCCAGCTGGGAGCCTCGTTGCTATACCCATTCCACACAGGAGGAATGTCTACAGATGAGATGGTCGTTTTTAAGCCTGGGACTCGGGCCCTTCCTCCAATGGCAAAGCCATGCTGGGCCCTTGGGGATAATCAAGAAAAGGCAGGGACCCTGACTTCTGAGGGCTTCCAGGTTCTGGGGACCACCCCAGCCTTTCCTGGCAGAAGGATCCAATAGCAGAGGGGAGAGCAGAGCAGGAGGGACCCTGAGGCAGGCAGGGCAATTCAGACCCCACGCTAGCCGACAAACACCTCATCCCTGAGGTGGCCCTGGCCCCAGCCCAGGAACTTCTCCCCATCCGACATCACCCTGTGGTATGTGGGGGTCTGTTAAGGGATAGCAGGACCCAGGCATCACCTCTTTATCTGAATCTTTCATGAAACCCCTCCAATAAGAAAGAAGATGGCTTAATGAGGAGGGGAAGGTTTACTGGGGATTGCAGCTTCTTCCTCTAGATCTGCGTTGGAAATGGGGTTGTTACACAAAGCCCCTGGCACCACTGACTGAGAAAGCAGAGGAGCCCAGGGCAGCTCTAGGGGTGGCCTCATTCCCACCATCCCTCCCGGTCCTCAAAGACTCATTTCAGGGGGATGAGAGGGAAGGCGAAGCCAGTAGCCAAGTGGCATAGCATGGAAGAGTGTGCTGCTCTGCAACCCCCACCCCACAGACCAGAGTTCAAATCCCAGCTCTGCCCCATCCTCTTGGTTCATGACCTCGGGCAAGTTGCTTGCTTCCGCCAAGCCTGGTGTCCTCATGTATAAAGCCACAGTAGTAGTTGTCCTCATCACGGAGTAGTTATAAGACTGGATTTAAACAATGGCCATGCTGACTGTGGAACTCTGGACACATAATTTAACCTCCCTTTGCCTCAATGAACCCATTTTAACATGGGAATGATAAAACCTACTTATAGGGGTGTTGTGAGAATTAAATTCACTAAATGAGCCAATCCACATAAAATGTTAGGAATATTGCCGGCTTGTTCTTAGCACTCAATCCTTGTTCCCTGTTACAGTGCTCCTAGCATGGGCCCCCGCACACAGTAGGTCCTTTAGAAATGGCTGCTTCCTGCCTCCCCTCCAGGGCCTTTTCAGGAGGTGGCAGATACAGTCAGCTGCCTTCCTCAGATGTCTAGCGGCTGGCTCTGAGCCAACTCCTTAAAAAATTGGAAATGCTGCCCACTTTCTCTTCTCCCTTTTCATAAAGAGATTGCCAAACAGAGGCACTGACCTTGGACAACCTTGCACGGCAATGTTTTTCAAAAGGCAAAATGCTATAAATCACTGCAGGAAAACTTGGCACACCATCCACCCCTCCCCTCCCCCTGCTGCCAGGCCCACCTGAGCAGGACGGTCTTTTGGTCTCTGTTCATTCTTATTTGGAAGGTGTCCTCCAGGGAAGAAAGGAGCAGTGATGTCTGAGGAGGGCAGGAGAGCTTGGATGCCCTGGAGTAATGAAGAATCGTGGAGGCATTTCTTCCAAACTCGAACACTTACCAAGCCCTAGCCCTGTGCCAGGTACCAGGCCGAGCACACCCACCAGCCTTTCCTCTGATCCCAGCAACCCTGTGGGGAATGGTTCCCAGCCTTTCCGGGGGGTGAAACTGAGGGTCAGAGTCTTCAGGTACTTCCAGTCCACTTGAAGATGTGGAATAAAGGGAATTCAAACAGTTGACCTGTGACTCTGCATCACCCATTCCTTCCTCATTATTATACGCCCATGCTCTTCAAATATTGGAAGGGGTGTCAGCCTGGGCGAGGTGAGCCAAGACCAGTGGAAGTCATTGGGGAGCTGATTTCACGTCAAATAAGCACAATATCTAACAGTCCAAGCTGCCCAGAGATGAGAAGTGCTGCCCCAGTGGGGATGAGCTCCATGTCACCAGGGGAGTGCAAGCTGAGGTTAACCAGGACTGCAGAGGACCTTCCAAGACCCAGTAAAGATGAGACCAAGGTCCCTTCTAACTGGGACTCTATGGAACTATGAAATTCTTTCATTCAATAAATGATTCTTGAGCACCTGCTCTGTACCAGCTCCACTGGGCTCTGGAGATACAGAAGGGACAAGACAAAAATTGTCCTTGCTTCTTGGAACTGACATCCTGGTTGGGGGGGGGGGAGGGGAGGACAACAAAACAAGGAAAAGATCATTCCAGATCAGGAAAAGAGCTCCAAAGAAAGTAAAACATGGTCACGGGATGGACAGTGTTAGACCACAAGATTGTGGAAGCCCTTTTTGAAAAGTGTCTTGAGCATAGCCACACTGACCTAGGGGCAAAGAGTCCTGGGCAGCAGGAGCCACCGTGCAAAGGCCCAGAGGTGGGAACCAGCAGGAGAAGGAGAAAGGAGAGCCGTGGGACTGAAGCCCAGTGGGGCCATGTCAGAGATGTGGGCAGGCCAGGTCACACAGGCTGCACCCATGAGGCCTGGAGTGCAGGCCCCACACAGGTGGGGTGCCAGGATCTGATTTTGTATTTAAATGCTCCTTCTGGGAGCTGTGTGGAGAAGGGGTCACCGGGACACAGGAATGGACACAGCAGACCAGGTAGAGGTAAGAAACTAGCTGAAGAAGCTGGACGATTGAAGATTATGGTTGGGACGGGAATGGTGATGGTGGAGAAATTCAGAATCCAGGTAGCGTAGGTCGAATTGGTTGGAGACGAGTGAAGGAAAGGGAGGGGGCCAGAGTGACTCAGGGTGATCCCAGAGGCTAGCTTGCGGGAGAAAACAGGGTCTGGTTTAAACTGTGATGGTTCTGGATGAAATACTTGCCAAGGATCTGCCCAGCCCACGCCCAGGACCACTCCCCCCAGAAGACCTTGGCTCCAGGTCTGGATTCCTTGGCACAGGTCTGGATTCCAATTCAGGCTCTGCTGCTGCCCTGCTGAGCAACCCGAGGGATCTGCACACCCAGCAGCAGAGCTCAGCAAGCCCCCTCATCCAGCTGGATCTCCCTGTGGCTGTAATGGGGCAGCTCACAGCCTGGGACCTCTCAGGGTAGGTAAGTCCCGTAAGTAGGCATCCCTGGCCTTTGGGATTTCTGAGGAGCAACCCTACTGGGCTGAGCAGCAGGGAGAGGCAGTGGCTGGACTTGAGCTTTGCATTTCCCCAACCACCGGCTGGAAGGAAGCACCAGACCTGCTGGTGGGAGGGGAAGGTGCCGCTGGCTCTGACAGGGCACAGATGCTGCCCTCGCTTTCTACACGGTTCCCATCTCCTGATCCTCATGGAAACCCACAGAGGGGCAGGGGTTCAGGTCCCCACTTCACAGGTAGGGAAATGAAGGCTCCAAGAGATGAAGTATCTTCTGGCCAAGGCTGGTGAAGGGTAGAGCTGGTAGAACCCAGATATGTCTGGCCCCAAAACCTCTGGTTAAAACCACAGGCTGGTTTCTCTTGCAATGTTGATTAAGGCAAGGAAGGAGTTAAGTCTACCATCCCTTTTGATGGAAGGGCAGTGGGGCATAAAGGAGAGGAGGGGTCTAGGTTTTGTCAGCAGTTGCTGAGCTGGGTCTTGTCCTTTAACCCCAACTTCATCGGCCAAGCCTCCATCCCCATGCCACTCAGCCTCTAGAGAGCAATTAGTTACACCCCAAGTCCCCCTAGGGTGCAGCCCAGACTGAGCTTGGTGTGAGTGGCTGGCTCTGGAGCCAGGCTGCCTGCACTTGCATCCTTGCCTTTCCCTCATCAGCTGAATGAGGTTGGATGAGTCATTTAACCTCTCAGCACCTCAGTTTCTTCATTTGCAAGATGGGGATAGAAACAGTGGCCACTCATCAGCTTGCTTGAGGACAGAGGAGGTAGGGGGATGTGTAGAGGGCACTCAGTCCAGTGTCTGCCACTTGGGAGGCTCTAAACTCCCCCAGCTTCTCCTTAGGTCTCAGTTTCATTATCCTATATTCTCAGAAACATGTCCTGCCTCCCTAGCCTGGGATGAGTTCCAGGCTGGGTCCCCTCATCTCAGAGTTGCTCACACTATATTATAATTGATGAGTTGCAGTTTATCTCCCACTCTGATTTCCATGGTGTCCCCAGAGCCTAGAACAGTGCCAGGCTTGATGTTGATGCTCAGTAAACTGTTGAATGAATGAATGAATGAATGAATGAATGAATGAATGAACAAACGAATGAACAAGAAACTGCCTTCTCAGTCCTGGCCAGCCTACAAATCGCTGTAGAGACAATTTCTCGGTACCCTGTCTCCCTGGAAGCCTTTCCCACCAGGAATCAGGGCTGGGGCTGGGGAAGAATCACAGCCTCAGAGCTGACCTGCACTAGAGTAGCTGGGACTTCGTATAATTGCAGAGGCGGCCAGAGAGGCAGCCCCCCAGGGTCAGATCTGGGAGGAAAGATCTGATAGGCCCCAGTGTTTCCCCCTCCCCTGGGCCTAGAGGCAGCAGAATTGGCTGAATAGAGTTCTGGGCCCCAGCATCCAGCCTGCCCACCATACAAATGGAATACCTGAAGCCAGGGATGGCAGTGACCTCTCCAAGGTCCCCCAGCAGGGCTTGCATGACTGCTAGGAGAAGCAGGAGGTTCTGACTCCTGGCCCTGGCATGGCATGTGCAGGGAGAATCAGGCCAGGAAGCTGCTGTCTGACTGCAGCCTCCCATGGCAGACCTGGACCTGCCTGGCTGCTCTGACCCAAGAACCGGCCATCGAACCCTCCTCCTGCAGCCCCAGCTCCCCGCAGATACCCTGCTGCCTCTCGGAAGCAGCCAGCGCCAAGCAGGCAGATGGCCAGCGGGCATCGTCACTGAGCCCGGGGCCCAGATGGCCATCCTAGGCTCGAGGTGGGGCGTCACAATAGCAACCGCAGGAAGCCCCGCTGCACACCAAGGCCTCGGAGGCCACTGGGAGAGGGAGGAGCACCAGCTCCAGCCACCAGGCCTGCCCTGCCCTCCCTGCCTCCTAGGGCCTGGCATGGCTGGGAGACCGGGGTGGCCACATGCACAGAGGCCGGGCTCAGTGGTCTGAGTCCCCCACCCCTCACCTCTGAATTGTCAGTGAACCTGAGGCCCTGGGCCTCTCCAGCTGCTGGAGGCTTTGGGCTACAGACCCGGAATTACCTTCAGGCCTTTGGGTCTCTGTCAGCACTCTTGGGGTCAAGAAAAACAGTAATAAGTCTATCAGTAATAATAGTAGCTAATATTTATCGAGGGCCTACGATGCACCGCACACTCGGCGTTTTAAACATCCAAACTCATTGAATCCCTATCACACCTCTGGGAGGCAGGGCTATTACTACCTGTTTTACAGATGGGAAAATGGAGGCTCAGAGAGAAGAAGCAACTTGTCCAAGTCACACAGCTAGGAAATGGCAAGTCAGGATTCAAACCCAGACAGCCTGGCTCTGGAGCCCGTGATCTTCCCACAGTCCTGGCAGGGCCCCCATCGATGAGACTCACTGTACAGGCGGGCTAAGAGAGCTCCTACATTAGATTCATGGGGTGACCTGTCAAGTAGTGAGCTGCCTGTCACAGCCATTCACCCACCCAGGCTGGAGGCTCCACTGGTCTGCAGTGGGCAAGGCCAAGTCCAAGTAAGCCCAAAGAGGTAGGTGGAAAGGGTAGTGACATTGAGGACAGGCCTGTGGATGTCTCTGGGAGAGGCACATGGGGCCCTAGAGAAGCAAACACACTTACACACTGACTCACACAAACACATGCTCCTTGAATGCACAGGAGCATGAACTCTCAGACACACATGTGAGCACATGTGCACGTGCAGATGGACACACAGACACATCCAGGCCATGCTGGGGTGGGAGAAGGACGCTATTAGGACCTCACAACACACCTAGAAGCCCATAAACCAAGGTGGGGGCAGGGGCTGTCCAGTATTGACGTTTGTCCCCAGGATGGCATGAGGCATCTCCCCGAGCCTCAGTTTCCCCTCCGGTGCAAGGAAGGGGTTGCTTGAGGTCATCTCCACGGTCTTGGGCTCTGTGCTGCCTGGCCAGTCACCTGCGGCTCTCCGTCCCCAGAGCCCGGTGGGGAGCTGTGACTCAGCAGCAAGAAGCAGCGGCCGGAGCCTGCCCAGCAGCCAGGGGAGCCGGCAGGCCCTCCCCCCGCCCGGCACACACAAAGGGCACCTTGTTACCGCCTGCCAGCAGGCGGGCGGGAGAGGGCTGGGGAGGGGAGAGGCCAGGCCGGAGACTGTGTCAGCAGGACTGGAGGGCGGACAGGAGGAGGGGCCCCCAGCCAGACAGCCACGGGACCCCACACACATGCAATGGGCAGAGTGGGCAGCCCCGAGTGGGTGGCCACAGGGAGAGGCTGTCCCCCTGGGCCTCTGCACAGAACCCTATTTATATAGTTCCCTTTTTTATTGTTAACTTACAGCCTGAAGCTTTGGACTTGCAGCAGCAGCTGCTGCAGGCCTGGAATTTCCCAGCAGCATGGGGCAAAACCCACAGGGAAGGACTCCAACTCAGAGCATCTAGGTGATCAGGGACGTGAGAGCCCTTTGAACAAAGTGGTGGCCAAGGCAGCTTTCCTCGTCTGTAAAATGCGGACAATGAGTCGAGGAGAGCTTGCTGTAACCCCACCTCCCGGCAAGCAGCAGTAAACTCCCTGGGAAGCCCCCCACACATGTGGGGACATCCTGGTACAATACCTGCTGCCACTGGCTCCGCCACTGACCTGCTGTGGGTCCCTGGGCAAACCGCTCACCCTCTCTGGCTTCAGTCTCCCAGTCTGCAATATATGGTGGTAGAAGGCAAGAGAGAACTAGATAGAATATTCTTCTTGGAAGTGGCTGGGGAATCATTTTTCCATGTGTCCTACACAGAAGACATGAGACATTCCCTCAGGCCCACACAAGTGAGGATTCAGCCCAGAGCCTTGAGTGCTTGTGTGCGGGTGTGTGCCTGCATACGTACGTGCTCCTGGGGGTCTCCATCCTTGAACCATCTGGGCCATGGCACCGGCAGAGCAGGCCCAGGGCAAAAGACTGCTGAGGCTCTTACCCTCTGAGCATGGGAAATGCTGTGGGTAAAAGAGCCAGTGTGACAGATTCAGGTAAGCTGTGGCCCTGCAGAGCAGGCCAGCTGCTCCAGATCATTGTCCACTGTCTGGCCACCCCAGGAAAAAGTCCAGTGGCTCTCTCGCAGGGCCACTATGTGTGTTGTTTCCATGTGGATGGTGCCCCGAAAGTTGCACCCACACCAGGCTCCCTGAACTTTCATGTGTGGGCATCTCGTCTTCCAAGTACCCATTCATCTTCAGTTCCCCCAAAGGAGACACTCTGCATTCTGTCGGGGAACATGAAAGGTCTTAGCAAACTGTTAAGTGCTGTGAATGTTGGTTATTGCATTAGATTCTCAAAATACGACCCGTCTCTCGAGGTCCTTACCTTATCCCCATTTGACAGGTGATGAAACAGAGGCCCAGAGGAGCGAACTAGAAGATCCAGGACCTGGTGGCTTGATACACAGACAGAGCACCAGGCTGTGATCAGAAGAAGTGGGCCCAAGAGCCAGACATGGTCTGGTGGGCTGTGGACAATGATTCTAGAAATCAGGCTGAATAAAGACCCTCCCTCTTAGCTATGGGCTTGGGGACAGCCAAGGTCCCATTAGCAGGCCAAGGAAACCAGACAGCTTATGTGCAGCCATGGATTTCCCACACACCCTCCAAGCCCAGTTGGACCCTAGGAGACCCTGGCACCCGGGGCTCTGCTCCAGGCTGTGACCAGCATTGGGGCTCCAGCCTCCAGTGCTGTCACATGGCCTCCCCCTGCCCTGGCTCTTCAGGCAAAGCCCAGCATGGACATGCACTTTTCAGAGAGGACAGATGGCGGCCAGCCAGATGCAGAGCTTTCTGGCCACGTAACTGCTTGCAGGCAGCATGGAGTGAGGTGCTGTTATGTGGCCTGTGGGAGCCGCATTTGGCCATAAGAAAGGCTGCAATTTATTGGGCCTCTCCCCACCGTGTACCAGGCTCTTTAAGCTTGTTGTCTACTTTGCTGATATGCACTGAGTGCTCTTGCAGTGCCAGACCCTGGACCGGGTGCCAGGGCCACAGTGGAGAAGCCTGCAGACACGGCCTTGCCCTCAGGGACTGCCCAATCTAGTGGGGAGGCAGCCTCTAGGCAGAGCACCACGTACTCAGATGACAGCCACTGGACAAGACCTGGACGGGGGACCTGAACTGGAGCAGTGATCAGGGAAGGCTTCCTGCAGGAGGTGGCATAGGGCCCAGATCCTCCAGCCAGGCAGTGAGGAAGGGAGAAACATTTTAGGCAGGGAGAACATGAGGCAGGGTGGAGTGAATCACACGGACATGTGTCATTCCTACGACATCCTCATGGGATGGGTAGGGGCATACCATTTTAGAGTTGAGGAGACTGAAACCCAGAGAGGCCGTGTTACCACAACACCCACACATCCAGTGGGGTGCCCAACCCAGACCCTACACCACCCAGCTCACATGTCCAGCCCCACAACTAAGAGGCTAAGGTGGTGGTTGGAGAGGCAGGTCTGTTTGTATCTCCTTGCAGGGAGAGGGTCTCAGATGTGCTCCCTGCCCTTGTGGACAGCAGCCCCTCACAGAAGAGTGGGCCAGGCATCTCCCCAAATGGCTTTGGAGCTGCTCACGCTCCCCACAAGGCCCCAGCCCAGAGTCGTGCGCCTGCCACCTACCCGTCACCCACCCTCACAGCCTGAGGAAAGGATGGTGGCCGCAGACTCTCAGAGACACTATGATGTGGACTGGAGAGCCTATGGGGACAGCAGTGAAGAGAGCCAGGGGCATGCAGAAGAATGAGAGGCCTTCTCCCAGCAGGCTTCCTGGAGGAGGTGGCCCTGGAGGTAGAGAGGATTTCAAATGAGCCATAATGGTGCAGGAGGGGGAACTCCAGGCATGGAGAAGGGAGAGCAAAGGCATGGCAGTGGAGGGGTGCCAGCAGCATTTGGGGAATGGTGAGCCATGCCAAGCGGCCAGAGTGTCAGGAACAGAATTGCCAAGCTCCTCACATCCCAGACCCGGAACTCAGCAAAGCCCAAAGAGTGCAGCAAGATGTGGCCTTCACTTGGGCTCAATATAACCCCACAGTTATTGACAGAGTCCTACTATGTGTGGGGAGTGATGCTTGGCTCCGGGATGCAGCTGTCAACCTCCCCAGACTCAGCACCTGCCTCTGGGAAGCATCCGGTGTAGCAGAGATGACAGATGTCCAACAAGCATCCAAGCAGGGCAAGCTTAACAGAAGGGGACGTGCCATGCATTCAGCCAGCCATTCAGTCATTCATTCAAGGGCTGGGCACTGGTAATACATGAGGGAAAAGACACACATGGAGCTGGCCGTCCTCATGGGACTTACACTCTGCAGAGTTGACCCATGCTCCTGCAGCCCACCCCAGGGCTGGGGGACTGGGGCAGGGACAGGGGGAAGGAGTGGAGGCCCTTGCAGCTGCACTGTACAGACTTCCAGCCCTGGGGTCCAGAGCTCTGGGAGCCAGGTGCCGGCACAGGGCTTTACCAAGAGCAGGGCTACAAGACACCCAAGCAATGTCCCCTGAGGCCCGACGGGAGCTTTGACAGGCATCAGCCTCCCTGGGCCTTCTCCTAAGGACCACGGCTCCATCAAATACAGTGATTTTCCCAGAACACAAATCTCCACCATTTAATTTCCATAAAAGCTTTTGCTTACAAGGGGACACTACAAAGTGCCCCATGCTGCCCCCACTTGTGGCCAGGCCTGGGTGGTTGTGCGGCCCCATTGGGAGGGTGTCATTTCAGCCCGGGGAGGTGGGGCAGAAGGGAGGCTCTCATCTGGCCTGCTTTCTCAAGTCCTCACGCTCCAGAGGGCAGAAGAAGCCCTTTGTAAGTCCCTGGAAGATTCCCCCAGCAGACCCCACCAGCCCCTCTGCACTCCCTACCTTGGGCGGTCACCTCTGCCCCATCCCTCATACCCCAGCTTTCTTCTTCCAACAGACACTCCTGTAGGACTCTGGGCTGATGCGAGCACTCCTTCACCCATGTCCAACCGTCTATCGACTTCCCATAGCTCTCTTTTCATTAGAAACAGACCAGGTCCTACCCCAGCCGCAGTGTGTGCCCAGCTCAGGCACCTAAAATCCCACCCCGAGTCCATGTCACAGGTGTCTACTTCCGCAGTAGGTGAGCAGCACATGATGTTAGACCTGTCCTTACCATAAGGGTGGCTAATAGGCTTCACCCCACAGCACAACTCATTGCCCTCAGCTTCCTGGAGTACTGTGTTGAGAAGGATTCTGAGGCTAGGTGTAGGCTCAGTGAGAAAGGGTATCATGATGGATTAGTGATGTCTGCCATGAGCGCAATATAGGAGGAATTGTCTACTGGTTGGGCATATTCACGCAAGATTTTTCAGCCATTCTAGGAGTCACAGGTATGGGAAGTATCAGTTCAGTTAGCACTTTTAGAAACCCCACTCTGGGCTCAACCTGGAGCTAGATTCTGTAAGGAAGGCCAAGTGGAAGGAAAAGCCCTGCCCTTGTGACCAATGATGTTTATGTACCAATTGGGAAGTGGGAGACACTAAATGAGCACTGGGGTGAGATTCCTCATCTGCACGTGAGGGTGGAACAAAATGATCCTAAAGCCTCCGAATCCAGAGAGCCTGAGTGTCCTGCCAGGGGTTGCACAGCCTCCTGGACATATCTGTGCACATGAACCACTGCGTGGTTAGGCCCCTGAAGAGTGGAGGTCAGAGGGCAGGAGAGGGCAAGTGAGAGACAGCAATGTGGGCTCTACCTGAAGGTCAGGAAGGCTCCCTGGGCTTGGTGGAAGGCGAACTGGGCTTTGAAGGGGGCACAATCTATAGAGGCGGGCAAGACCTGGGCACAGTGACCCTGGAGTCAGAATTAGAACCCAGGTCTCCTGATTTTCAGTCTAGGCTCCATCTTGTGGGGCAGTTTCAGGCTGACCCCATTTGCTTCCCAAGCCCTTCTCCATAGACGGGGGAGCCCAGAGAGGCCTCTCTGACCACCCAGACCAAAGGCGGTCCCCACCCACCCACTATTCTCCATCTCAGCACTCGTTACCACAATCTGTAGTTCCTTCGTTTACGCATCTGTCTGTCTGTCCCACTGGTCCATGAGCCCCATGAGGGTATACTATAACTGTCTTATCTAGGCCCAGGGTCTCCATATCCTGATACATGGCCATAATAGAACCTGTGCAAGTCACTGTTTAATTAAGGGATAAGCCGAAGTGGGCTGGGCCACACACTCGGAACCTGGCAGGGCCATGCAGATAAAGCAAATGAGCGAGGTGGACAACGTAAGATGGCCTCCATGGGGCACTTCCCCATACTGTGCTCCTGGCAGACATCACGGTGGCCCTGAAGTTGTGTGCATTTGACATACATGCAAATTGTTAACATGGTAGCATAGGGGAATATTCTTCACATCCCCAAAGAATTGTACACTTCTCCATTTTACTTAGAAAAAAATGATACTCAATGTCCTTCTTGATTTTCTTAAAGAAAAATATTTCCCTATCACGTGAAAAAGCAACAGGCTAAGAATGAGGCTATGTGGCAACTGGCAGTTGACCTCAGCATTGGGAGGACAAGACATTCTCAAAGTATGGTCCCTGGGCCAGCAGCAGCAGCAGCACCTGGGACCTGGTTAGAAATGCAAAGTCCGGGGCCCAACCCAGACCTGTTGCAACAGGAACCCTGGGTGTGGGGCTCAGCACACAGTTTAACAAGCCTCCTGGCTATTCTCCTGCAGGCTAAGTTTGAAAACCAGGGCAGTCGGGAGTGGTGGGGATTGCAGTAAACTGGAGTGCACATGTTCTGCCCAAAGTGGCCCATGCTGCTTAGCCACAGCCCACAGTTGCCACGTAAGGATGTGATCCGAGTGTGGCCAAATCTCCTGATTATTCTAGAGAAATTGAAAACACACTATCAGGTGGAATGTGTTCACTTGTAAGTACTGGCTCATTTTTAAATTTCATGTGGACCAAACAAAACCTGTCTGCAGCTCAAGGCCAGCCCAGGTGCAGGCATAGTATGACCTAAGGGATGTAGACTTCTGTCTACAGGGTAAGTGCCAAAAAGATGCTGTGGGTTCCAGCTGCTCTTCCTAAATCTACATGGCTCTGACAGCCTGGCCAGACCCCATGTTGCCCTTGCACTCAGAGACCTCCCACCCCACCCTACCCCTACTGTGTGGGACTCCTTCTTGAGTCTTCAAATTCCAGACAAGGTCCACAGGGCCCAGCACCCCCTGGGTCAGAGAAGCAACAAGCGTGGCCAGGCAGAATTTTGGACCCTGAGGATCCAGGTCCAGGCCAGGACTGGGGTGAGCCAGAGAATGAATTTTCCTTTCCTGAGGCCCTATTCTGGGCCAAACCCTGTACTTAGGGCTACAGGCCTTCTCTAACTCAAATTTTTACAATTACCCCAATGAGGTGCAAGTCAATATGCACATTTTAAAGATGAGGAAAGAGAAGTTCAGAGAGGTTAAGTGACTTCCTTAGGCTACACAGCTAGAAAGTTGATAGAACCAGACTTAGAACCCGCATTTACTTGCCTCCCAACCTATGCTCATCCAATTCATTCTGCCTACTCCCTGCCAGCAAAAGGAAGGGAAGGAGGTGGAAAACTGGGCCAGGCCTGGCCTGCTGTTCCTGGAGCCTGCCTTCCCAGTCACAGCTGCATCCAATGCCATGATTCTGGTGCCAGGAGACCAACTTCAGCAAGTAGGCACTGGCAGTGGGCTGCATGGAGCAGGTGGTAATGGGGGGGAGAGCAGCAAACCTGCACCATGCTTCAGAGGGATCTGTCCCTGCATGCAAATCTCCAACCAGGAGCTGGGGAGCTTTAGGGGCAGGTCTCTGGAGAGGAAGCAGGGTGGGAGCTGGCAGAGTTCTGGACCCCAACAAGAAGTGGGGTTTGTAAGGGATATTTGGGTATGAGGCAGTCCCAGGGCAGGATGGGGTAGGGCAGGGCAGAAACCTAGGCCGTCCTGCAGAGGCTGAGGGGCTGCCCATCAGATACTGGGATCCTCACACTGAGGTGTCAGAGGAGACTGAGCCTAGCTTCAGCCTCGCTGAGGTCTCCCCAACCTCTTCCTGAAACCCTGGTCCAGGGGTGGACCCATTTGAGGGTGTGTGGTTGCCAAGGCAGCCAAGAGAAATGCCTGGTTCTTGCCCCTGCCTCTGACCCTGTGGGGCAGACCCCTCTTTGTACCAGAAGCCTCCAGAGCATCTGGGCTGGCCCAAGCCCTCTCTCCCAACTCAGGAGCTCATGAGGGCTCCCCCAGGCCTGGCCCCAAGTGCCCTCCCCACTGTGGGGGCTCTCCCAGCCCAGGCTCTGGTCGGCCTCGGCCCAGCTCTCGCGGTCAGCATGAGTCAGTGCTGTCAGCCTGCGTGTGGCCACAGCTGGCTGCATGCTGAGACCAGCCAGGCCAGGCCCCAGAGGTCTGCTGGGGCCCTGGAGCCTCACTAACAGGGAGAGATGGCCCCGAATGACCCAAGGGTTCACACAGGGGAGAAGGAAAAGAACCCAGCAGAGAAACACTAAGCACAAAGTAAGAGTCTCAAGACTTAAAGTGGCAGAAGCAAATTCAGAGTCAGAAAAATGGCCACACAACAATGCACACAGAGGCCACCGGCCTAGATATATGCCATATACAGTCACATACCATAGATACAGGACCTCGCAGTGTCACTGCGTCTGCAGCACACACCAGACACGTACATGTGGGAGAAACCACACCTACAGAATTCAGCAGACACACACGCCTTCCCAGAAGGAACGCAACCTCACACCACAGACACGTCACATGCCTGTCTGTGGTGTATGGCTTTTGTCAAGTACAAAAGGATCGGACTCAACCCTCAGCGTTACATGCACACAGAGGTTTGGGGACATCGTGTCACCGTCACTCTAGTGGACACGATGCCCATGAGACCTGTGGTCCAGGTCTCGTCTGGGAAATGGAGTCCTGCCCACCCCACCCCACCCCCAGCCCGCCCTGCCAGCCTGGCTTCTGTGCCTCACCAGGAGGCAGGGAGCTGAGGCCAGGAAGTCAGCTCAGAGGGACAGCTCCCCCCACACAGTTTGTTTATGCATGACTCATTCCTCTCCCCAGACTGGCTCTTCTTTCTTTCGGGAGGAGGGAAGAAAGGAGCAAGCAGGCAGGGAGGGAGGGAGGGGCGGGCAGAGGGAGAGTGGGGCGGGTGAGAGCCAGACTCCACAATAAACAATGAGGCAGCTGAGCCCGGAGCAGGCGGGAGGAGCCAGCGCTGTGCGCAGAGCGCGGCCACCAAGCGGCTGTATCAACCCGGGTGAGCGGCGCCTCCAGGCCGCGGTTCTGCGCGCAGAAGCCCCGCCCTAAGACGGGGATGCAACCTCCCTGAGACAGGGATAGAGCGGCTGTAATTGGATCTTCTCCTCCTCCCTCCCAGTCCCCGCCCCCAATCGGAGAGCAGGATAAATGCCGGGTACCTTGGCAAAACAGTCGGACCCAAACCTATTATTTGGCTAATGGGCTTCTCTCCTGTGGCTCAGGAACACCCTGCAGACTAAGCACCCCCCCCCGCCCCCATTTCCCAGAGATGGTCCCTGTTCCTCACCGCGCCTGCGGCCTCCCCGGGGCGGCTCCCGAAGGGGCTTGGGCAAAGGCTCCGGATAACTGGAGGAAACGCCGGTTCCAAGGCATCAAGGGCCTCATTGTTCTGCCTGGAGGGGCACATTGAAAATGCTCCAGGATTTGCTTCCTGTGAAAACAGCCCGGGAGGGAGGGGGCTCCACGGTGGAAAGACATTATCCTCCTGGAAACTGCCCAGATTACACAAGAAGAGGTTGTTTTGATTTTTGCTGACTTTCTTTTCTTTTTCTTTCTTCCTTTCTTTTCTTTCTTTCCCTCTTCCTTCCTTTCCTTTCCTTTCCACTCCTTTCCTTCCTGCCTTCCTGCCTTGCTTCCTTTCTATCCTTTTTCTCCCCTCTTTTGCTACCCTCCCTGGGCCCAAAATGAATCTTCATGGCTGTTGAGCAAGTTGGAAATGCGAGGCTGTTTTCTGCATAAGCAAGACTGGTGAATGGCAGAGCCAGATATAAAGTCTGATTCAGAGAAATTCAAAGAAACGCAGGGGCAGTGAGATGGGCAAATCCAAGAAACTCATTTCCCCAGCATGGCCCTCTGAGTCATGTCTTGCACCATGAGGGGAAAACATCATGCCACAATATGTCACATGCCCGCAGCAGAGGAACAGGCCTGGTGGGGGACGCACGGGGCCTTCCTCTTCAGCCTGGGTCAGCCTATCCCCAGCAGGACAAAGGGTCAGGCGAGAGGACACAGGGGCCAGCCCTGACATGGCCCCAGGACCCTCTGGGGTGACTGTGGGCAAGGGGCTTCAGGGAGAAGGCAGCAGGACATACAGCCAGGAGTAAGACCGGGATCCAAAATCCTGCTTTCCCCACTCTGACCTGAGTGACCTTGGACACTAAGAACAGTAGCCTGGCGCCTACTAGGTATGGGCCCTGTTCTACAGGTGTTATATATATTAGCTCATTTAATCCTCACCCCACCCCTATAAAGAGGCATGTCTTTTTATTATCCCCATTCTCAGATAAGGAAGCTGAGCCCAGAAAGGTCAAGGAACTGCCTGAGGTCACACAGTTAGTAAGTGGGGGAGCCAGTCCAGCAGGCTTTTAGCTTCTGTGCTGTCACATCTGACCCTCAGGCTCCTCATCAGAAAATGGAGATAATGATGCTGATCTCAGTAGGGGTTTTAGAAGGGTGCACTAAGAACATCCAAGCCAAGTGATCAGGGCAGCACTGAGTTAGCTCATGTTGGCATTGCCATTGATGTCTGTAAACTAGGGACTGTTCCTTCCTAACTCTTAGGGTTGTCATAAAGGCTAGTAGAAACCCATTAAAAAGGAAGTCCCTAGCACATTAAAAAGAAATGGTACAGGACAGGTGTCCATGAATATTCGTTTTCTCCCCTCTCCTTTCCCCATCACTTCTCATCCACCCTGGAAGATTCTTCATATCTAAAAGTCCTCCCACACCCCACACATCATAGTAGCCCATGCAGGCACCTCTCCCATATTCTCAACCCCTGCCACCCACTATTGTCATGCTATGTAGAATTCTCCCCAGACCCAGGACACAGGCCTAACTTGAGGCCATCCTGACCACTGCATTTCAACCCACTCCCCCTACCCCTGCCCTGCACTACCTGCAAGGCCTCTGACCCATCTTATACCGCTCTTTTCCTTTTTTTCCATAGCCTCATCAACTTCTAACAGACTCAAAATTTTACTTCTTATCCTGTTTATTATTCTTTCTGTCTCCCTAGGTGGAATATAAGCTCCATGAGGACAGGGATCTTCATTTTGTTCACTGACATAACGTGAGCATGAAAAGCAGTTCCCTCAGTAAATATTTGTGGAATGAATCTGCACAGGCTGCTTCCTCTTGTTGGGCAACCCCCTCCTTTATGCACCAGGAAAGCTCCTATTCATCCTACCATTCCTGTCTCTGTGAGACCTTGTACCAGGTTTCTCACCCACGCCATCCTTGCTAAGATCCTTCCCCACCTCTCCCAACACTGCTCTGTGCCTCACCATGCCCCAACCCATTTTCCTTCCCAAACCTCCCTACTGGCCCTTCTGGAGCCCCAGTTCCTTTAAGAACACCCCGTTCCATCCAGGGGAGGCTCTTCTTGTCCTGCATCTCATACTCTTTGAGTAACTCCCAAGGTCTCCACATCTTCTTCACATCCCAGTGTTGTTTCCAGACCATGACTCTATCAGCCCCAAATAAAAACTTTTGTCCCTTGGAGTCCACACCATCTTACTCTACCACATTCTCCCTCTCTGCATGTCTCCTGATCCTGCCTTCCCAGGTACCCTTTCTTCGGCCCTTGACCACCTAGCCTCATAATCACCCCTCCCCCCTGCTAAGCCCTGCCATTAGCCTGCTGGTCTTCAGCATCCGTACAGAGAACCCATCCAACAGCCTGGCCTCTCAGGACCTTCTGCCCCTCCTCTCCAGGGACCTTCTTCTCTACTCTCTTCCAGTGACGCACCCCATGGCTCTACCCTGGACCATGCCACCTCTTTGAACTGCTTCTCTTCTTCCATTTTGACTCCAATGCCTCCTTCTCTCTGACCATATTTTCCTATTGTTCCAATGGTTTGTTCATCTGAATGACGCTCTTGCCAGCACCCTCGATTCCTTTGTACACCTTCTTTCATCTCATTCATACATCCTAACTTCACCCTGGGTCAACCCAACCACTGTCTTTACACTGTACACTCAGGCTGGCAAGACTCCAAAGGATGAAGATTTGGGACCAGTATAAATGGGTCTCCAGCCTCAGCTGGACCCTCTCCTCATGACCCCCAAGTCTTCTGCCCTTCCTTGGCCAGCTTCTATCTTCTATTTTCCTCATTGATTCTTTACTTTGTTGACTTTCACCCCTCTTCTCATGACCCTCATCCATTCTGCCCACCTCCATTTCTGGAGAAACCTGACTTCATAAAAAAAAATGTAAGGTTTCCAGGTGTGACCTGCTGACCCTGCTCTACCCCCAAATACAGCAACCCACACCCATTCTGATAATCCTCTGTCCAGAACCCGAAAGTAAGGAATGTAGCTCTTCTACCCAAGGGGAAACACTTCCAGTTATGTGCTAGTTCCATACCATCTGGAATCTCTATCAATAACCCCAGTCTACAAAATGTCCCTCTGTACCAAGACGAACCTTTCACCAAGCCTCCAAACATGTTCTTATCTCTCCCATCTTAAGAAAACCTTCCCTCCTCCCTGATTCTCCTTCCTCCTAGCAGATCTGAGGGGCCTTTTCCAGTTCTTTTTTATCAGCTGGCTCTGCTGTCATCAATAGGTAACCAAACTCCCACTCTTGGACCTGCATGACATCACTCTTTCTGAATCTCCTCTCTTTGCTCTTCACTTGATCTCCTGTGGGGCCCTCTCTTCCTCCACCCATCTCCTAAAGGTTAGGGTCCACAAGGAACTGGTCCTCTTCTCCCTCTACAAAGACTTCCTGAGCAATCTCACCACTCACACGGTTTCAACCATTGCCATGTGCTCATGTCACTCTCCTGAAACGCAGACCCTGGGTTTCCAGCTGCCTCCCTAGGATTCGACACCACCTTAACATCTCACAGGCACCTAAACCTCACCATGTCTCAACCTGAGATCAGCCTTTAGTCTCCAGGCTTGCTCCACCCGCTGAATTCCTACGGTGGTGATTGCATCACTGTTCGCCCAGCTCACAAGGCCACCCTTGATTCCTCCCTTTCTCTCATCCTGCTCAGCCTATCAGTCACTAGGTCCAGACAACTTGACCTCCCACATGTTTCTCAATGCATTCTTCTCCCCTCCTTCCTCACTACCACAAACCCAAGGTCAAATCTTCATCATCTTTTGCCTGGGTTATTGCAACAGTCTCCCCTGCCCTTGCCTCTGCTCACTCTGAGTCAGCCCCCACACTACTGACAGGGCCATCTTTTAAGATCCAGAGCCAAACAAGCCATGACCCAGGTTTAAAAACCTATAGGAAAGGGAAGCGGCTGTGGCTCAATCAGTGGGGCTCCTGTTTGCCATATGGGAGGCCCCGGGTTCGGTTCCCGGGGCCTCCTGGTGAGGGCAGGCCCGCCTGCATGGCGTGGTTGGCTGACCCGGCGAGCACAGGCAGCAAGGGGGGGATAAATGAATAAATAAATAAAATCTAAAAAAAAAAACCTATAGGATGATGCTTACCTGGCAGGGGAGATACCATGATCACGAAGGTGGTTTTCCCAGGGCGAGGCTTATCCATTGCACTCCAGATGTGCTGACCCCTACGATTTCCCCAAATGTGGGAAACTCAACTGCATAATTTGTGGTAGTGGGGGACTGCATTTGCGCTCTCCCCTGTAAAAAAAAAAAAAAAAAAAAAAAAAAAAAAAAAAAAAAAAAACCTATAGGATGAAATCAAACTGCTATGGGTGGCCGCCCCAGCCCCTGGACCTGGTTCCCATGAGCCCTCCAGTCTCCTCTCCCTCCACACTGAGGTGGGGTGGGTGTTATCACAGCAAAAATCAATTATCCCTTTGCCCAGCTTCAGGCCTCCGTGGTTAAGTTTGGCTCTTTCATCAGCCAACTGCACTCTACCCTATTTTTGGTCTGCTTAATATTCCCTTTTTTCAAGACTTATCTCGGGTGCCTCCTCCTCCAGGAAGACTGCACTGATTACCTTCTCCTCCCATCCAAGATTCAAACATTTTGCTCTGTGTGTAGGATTATTCTATCAATAGTATTTGTTTATGTGCCCCTCTTCTCAGCATCCAGAACATATCGGGTTCTTAGAAGAGGTTACCTGGAGGTGAGAAGGATGCCTGGCACACCGTAAGTGCCCAGCCAATGCTACTTTCTTTGTATCCTCCTCAGGTCCTGCTCCACGCAGAGGTCAAAGGTGGCTCCTTCCTCCACTCTTTGAAGATATTTTATTGCCTTTCTTAGATTGACCTCCCTTCCCAGTCCACGAGTGGGTGGGTAGGTGAGTCAGGGATACCATTGCAACCTTGGAAATACGAGCAATGTGCAAGTTTGAGCCACCTGGAAGCTCAGCCTCAGCTTTGCACCAGGCTCTATCACCCACTCTCTTGTTCCTCTTCCCGGCCTCATCCTCGACTCCAGGCACCTTTCCAGCTCTCCCTAACTCAGCTCATGTCTCATGCACAGGACCAGGCTGGTGCCACGAGAAACACAGCCCCCAGGGAGCAGGAGGCTGGGCTACTCTTGGAGCTGCAACTGATCCCCAGGGTGATCTTCGCTGGCCCCTCCCCTCCCTTGGCCTCAGTTTCCCCCCTCTGTAAAGGACAGAACTAGGGGATGCCTTAGACCTTTTAAGCACTGACCTATAGATTCCTGGAGGGGATGAGTAAGGGTAGGCCTTGAGGTCACCAAGAGGCTCATGGGAAGGCTGTACCCCCATCCAGAGGGACCCCAAAGTCACAGCCCCCCACCCCTGCCTTCCTCTTTACACATCGCACACTTCATCTCGGGCTGCAAGACAAGTCCAGTTGTTAAAAATAAAAACAGGCCAAAGCTGCCAGATCCAGCTACTACGACGACTCTCCTGACGCAAGTGAGCAGGGGGCCTATTTTTGTTGCTGACACTGAACTTGAGTCTAATCCAGGAGAAACAAGTAGAGTCATGACTTGGCCCATCCCAGCTGGCTTGACCCCAGAGATGTAAGTCAATCCTTGTTGGGGTGGCATTTGAGTATCTCGTGCCAACATCACAGAGTGGGGCAGGGGCACGGTTTGTTGTGAGCTCAGCTGATCCCCCAGGTGGCTGGGGGTCGGCTCCAGGGCAGAGGGGACTGCGAGCAGGCGGGGAAGGTGCCTCCATCCCTGCCGGCTTCAGGAGCCTCAGGTGTGCTCTGCCACAGTTGCTGTCCTGAGTGAGAGGACCAGGAGCACGTGGGAACAGCTCGTGGAGGAGGCAGCAACTGAAGAGAGGGCCAGGAGCAGAGGCAGAAGCAAGAGAGCCAAGGCATGCTTCTGTCGTGTCACTCTCCTGCTAGAAGCCTCCCTCGGCTCCCACTGTCAGATGGATGACGTCCAGACTCTGCGGGCTGGCACTCAAAGGCCTCCCCAGGTTGACCCCAGGCTGACCTTGCATTCGGCAGCCCTGGGCCCCCTAGCCCAGTCTGTGTGAGAGCACCGCGGACTACTCACAGACTCTCAAGCTCCCAGTGGCTCCGCGGGTGCTAATCCCGATGCCTGAAACACTCTTCCCACCCCCTCGCCGGCCCCACCTGTATATCATCTCCATGGAAGCGTCTTTCTTGTTCAGCCCCAACATCCCTTGCTCCAGAGAGCCTGTCGCAAGCCAAAGTGTACAATTTATCCTTCCATCCCACAAACCAGTGCTTTATACTCCAAACAAACAAAGCTGTGCTCCAGTAGAGATAAAACCAATCCCTGTCAACTATAAAACGGGTTGCCCAACTGCTTTCACAACTGCTCTCTCACTTGATGTTCACACTTGGTGGGCTAGAAAGAAGGAGCAATGCTGGCTACAACGGCTCGGAAGCCAGCGTTCGCGTGTCCGCGGTCACCCCGCCACGGCTCGGAAGCCAGCGCTCGCGTGTCCGCGGTCACCCCGCCACTCACTGGTCACGTGTGGGGTTGGCTCTGGATGCTAGGCTCCAGAGCATGGCCTCCCAGTTCTGATTCTGTCCATTTCTCTATCACCATCTCCTCAAGTAATCCCCTCATTCCTGGAGGGCAAGGGCCTTGTCCCACTCACCTGGAGTCCCCCAGAGTGCAACAAGTAGTAGCAAATGTTTGATTTCCTGACACATTGGCAGAGTTTGAACAAGGTATGGGGCAACAGAGAGCAGGGGGGCCTGCTGACCAGAACAGTGTGCCCAGACATGTGGGAGACAAAGCCGTTGGCAGGCTGGGGTCAGGCGGGATACAGCAGCCAGACAGTTCCTGCTGAAACCTAGGCAATGGGGAACCACTGGAGGAGGTAGAGAGAGGGCTGCCCCAGAAGGAAGGAACCATCACTGTATAAGATGGACTTCCCACCACAGGCCAGAACCCCACACTTCCCCCAGCTCAGGGCCAACAGGGGCCCTGTGTGTGGACTCAGGGGGCAGGGGGTGAGGCTGTGCCTTCCTCAAATGGGAGACCTGAGAGATGGCTGTTGTGAGGGTCCCGGGGCCACACATGGGAACCCAGGGTCCATTCTTCCAAGGACAGCCTGGGTAGCAGTGGCAGACCCCAGAGCTGCAACCTAAACCTGCCCCTCCCAGTGGCTCTTCCTGCAGCCCCAGGGCTGGAGAAGGACTGGCCCTCCGGGAGATGAAACCAGAGGGACCAAGAGACGAGAGCAGGTCCTCCCCTCCTGTGGCCCCCTGTCACTTCCCAGACCCACCAGGCCCACACAGGAGGACGGGGTCTACTTCCCCACTGCCTTGGCCCAGCCTTGCTCAGCCAAGCTCCCCACACATCTACAGCCAGCCCACCAGACTGAGCCAGTTACGTCAGGGCTCTGAAGACACCGAGGTAAGGCCTGAGGATTTACCAGAGAGTAGTCCACAAGGACAGCCCACCATGGGGGAGCTCTTAGCACGCTGCATTGCTCACAGGTTGCAGGGATGTGCCATGTCAGAGGCAAATGGAGCCAGCATTTGCTCCTCCCCAGTCACCAGCACCAGACACAGACTGGGGCTCAGGCCTGGAGGCTCCAGGTCCAACTGCTGCCAAGACTCTGACTGAGACACCACGTGCCCGGTTCTATCATGGACCCAGTGCGGGCACTGCATGGCCGCCACCATTGCCGCCCGGCTCCCTGGTCAGGCTTTCCGGGCTCTGCACATTTTTCCCCAAGGCCCCTGTTTTAATTTTCCAGCTGCTAAAATAAATGCCGTACAATAGGATGACTTAAACAATGGGAATTTATTGGCTCAAGGTTTTGCATCTAAGAGAAGTTCAAAACCAAGGCATCAGCAAGGCAATGCCTTCTCCATGAAGACTGTGGCACTCTGGGGCTGGCTGCCGGTGACCCTGGGTCTTTGGCTTTTCTGTCACATGGCCAGAAGAAGTGGTGGCATCTTATCCTCTCTCTTTTGGGTTCCACTGATTTCCAGCTGCTCCCTGTGGCTTCTCACTCTGTTTGACTCTCTGCTTATAAAGGACTCCTGTCCAAACTGATTCATTGGAGCCACACCTTACCTGAAGTGACACCTTGAGGTCTTATTTACAATGGATCCATACCCACCAGAATGTAGACCAAGAACTTGTCCAAACTGGAGTGTACAACTCAATCCACCACATCCCTTTTCCCACATTATCTCCCAGACTGATGTCTTCTTGAACGCCTGCCTCCAGACCCTCACACAGGCCATTTTTCTACCTGGACTAGGGTTGCCAAGTAAAATACAGGATGCCCATTAAATATGATTTTCAGATAAACAGCAAATACTTTTTCAGGATAAGTATGTCCCATAGAATATTTGGGATACACTTATCCTTTAAAAGTATGCGTTGCTGGCGGAGGGCTTTGTAGAGCTCTAGGTGGAGACACGTGGTCTGCAGGCTCTCACGTGCTTTGAGTAAGAAGGTTTTAAAACTCTTCCAAAAAGATAGAAGAAGGGAGAATAGGATCTTGACAACGATTGAAGTTGGGTAAAGGGGTCACAGGAGCTCTTTCTGCCATTCCCTCTACTGTTTTTGGTATGTAGGGGGGTGGGCAGAGAAAGACAATGGGGAGCAACTGCTAATGGGTACAAAATTTCTTTGGGGGGTGGGAAGCGGCTGTGGCTCAATCGGTGGGGCTCCTGTTTACCATATGGGAGGCCCCGGGTTCGGTTCCCGGGGCCTCCTGGTGAGGGCGGGCCCGCCCGCACGGCGTGGTTGGCTGACCCGGCGAGCGCAGGCAGCAAGGGGGGGATAAATGAATAAATAAATAAAAAAAAAAAAAAAAAAAAAATTTCTTTGGGGGATGATGAAAATGTGCTAAAATTAGATATGGCAAGTGTAGTACAACTCTCTAAATATACTGAAAACCACTGAATTGTGCACTTAAAATGGGCGAACGTTAAACAATAAAGCTGTTCAAAAATAAACAAAAGAACAGCATCTTCCATATAGGTTCTTGTGAGGATGAAGTGAGTGTATGTAAAATGTCCAGCCACAATGAAACAAACAAGGAATGGAATAACTCAGGGAGGAGAGAGGGCTGTACTTTGGGGCAGTCAGGGAGGGCCTCTTGGAGGAGGTGTCCTTCTACCTAAGACCTGATGGGCATAGAAGGGCCAGTCATGGAAAGAGCAATGGAAGGAGGGGCCTGGGCAATGGGGCAGCATACAGGGAAGGGTATAGCGCAAGGCACTGGGCTGCCGAGCAACTCACACAAACCAGCCTGGCCACCACAAGCCAGTCCTGCCTGCTCCTCACCCTCTCTCGCTTGGGCTTCACTCTCCAGACAACTCCAAACACACAGGGCTGACCTTAAGCATCTGTGACCACTGCTTGGCCCTGGGAGGCCAGAGCAGCCCAGAAGCCCCTGGCTCCATGGGGACAGGCTGGGACAGATGAGCCTGTGCTGGAGGAGAGGCTGGAGGAGGGTGCCCAGAACTGCCCGCTGGACCAGGCGTGCCCCTCGGGCCAGAGCCTGGGGACTTCTGATCTGGCCTCTTTGGGCTGGGGAGAGCTCAGAATCATGGAGCTGAGCCTTCATCTGATACCACGCTCCAACATGGTAGGCTGCAGGTCCCCCAGCTTCCTCCAGTTCTTCCCTCCAGGCCAGAGACCCCATTTCCTTCCTCTGTCCCAGGACAGCCTCCAACCCACTGGTAGGTTGTCACTTTGCATCTGTTCTGCCTGTACCTTCTCCCTCACCCGGCCAGTCCCTAGCAAGGTTCCCTGCCCCTCCCACCCCATGCCCCATGGCTCATCTTATTTTTCTACCCCAAGTAAAAACCTACTCCCAAGAAAGAAGCAAAACCATACGAATTATTACTGCACTGATTGTGACTCCCCCCCACCCCTTCCTGGTCTTTTCTCTTCTTGCTTCTGCCTTGACCACATGAGTTTTCAAACATGCCATCACACCCCTAAAGTGACAAAGGGTCCTCGGCCACACGTGCTCCTCAAGGGCAGCTCCAAGAGCCAGGCAGCTCCAGACACAATCCGGATTCAGCTTCAGCCCAGGGGGAGCTCAGGCTTTCTCCTAGGTCACGGCAGAGAGAAACAAGTGTCCTCTTGGACAAGTGGGAGGCTGAGACTCAGTGGGGAGGACTCGCCCACCCAAGGCCACACCTGAGGCAGGGCCATCATGCTCGTGAGCTAGTGGAACGCTGATGCCGCAGAGGGTGCCTAGTGCAGAGCGGGCACACGCGTGCCTTCGTCTCTTCCTCCCTTTCTTCCTCCTTTCTACCTGCCTGCCGTCTTCCATTCCTTCCTTCCCTCTCTCTTTCCCCCTTGCTTCTCTCCATCCTTCTCTCTTGAGCACTTAATCAGACTGAGGGCAAGCGTTCTAGTTACCTAGTTCTAGGTAACAAACCACCCCAAAGCCCAGTGCCTCAAATCAGCAATGGTCATTTATGTCACTCACAGAGCTGAAACAAAGGTCAGGCTGGGCAGGGAGGGCCTGTCTCTGCTCCTGGCAGCACGAGCTCAAGCAGCTCACCCCAAGGCTGAACCCTTCCCAGATGCCTCACTCACAGGGCCGGCAAGTTGGTGCTGCTGAGGCGGAGGCCTTGACCTCCACGCTGACGCCCTCACAGCACGGTGGCCGCATTCCAAGTGCACGGAGCCCAAGACAGGAGGTGAAACCTGCGAGTTTCCTAAGGCCTGGTGCTGGCAACTAGCACGGCGTTACTGTGGCCATACTTTATCGGTTGAGAATTTCCAGGGCCAGACTCAAGAGATGGAGAGACCCCATCTGTCAGTGGGAGGACAT
This sequence comes from Tolypeutes matacus, assembly GCA_026826555.1. NCBI lineage: Eukaryota > Metazoa > Chordata > Mammalia > Cingulata > Chlamyphoridae > Tolypeutes > Tolypeutes matacus. Next base: position 3,313,556 of record JAKSZT010054160.1, read on the forward strand.
CAAAAATCTTTGGTTTTAAAACCTCCACGGGTGCGAATATTCTCACTGTCCTGATTCTGTGATAATCAGGGTGGGCTAAACATTCGCTATATTAGAAACCATGCATGTGTCCCCAGACCTCGTTTTCCTCCCTAGGTCTGGTTTTTAGAATGCTGGTGATAAACTAAGCCTGATTTATTATATGTCCATCCTATATGGGAAAAGACTGTAACTCTAGGTATCTCTGGTCAGCCTTAAGAGATATAGCAGGGGGCTATTACTGGTTGGCGTCCATCTCCCATATGGAGGGACCTGGGTTCGATCTCCGGACCTCCTGGTAAAAATTTAAAAAATATATAGAGGGTGCGTGGGCCGCCAGGCCCTGTGCGCGGGCGCACCGCCAGTTCCCGCGAGCCACACAGCAAGATGATGACATAATAGGAGAGTGACACAAGGGAGAGGCAAGATGAGACGCACCGAAAAGCCAGCAACTAAGGTTGCGCGGGCAGGATGCCTCTCTCCTACATCAGAGATTCCAAGGATTGAATCCCAGTGAAGACAGGAGGAGAAGGATGAGAGGAGAGGGCAGAAAATGGACACAGAGTTGCGCAGCGAATGGACACAGAAACAGCAAAAACGGAGGGAGGGGGAAGGGGTGTAAAAATGGATAAAAGTAAATAAATAAATAAATCCTTAAAAAAGAAAAAAATAAAGAAAGAAAGAAAGAAGTTGCCTAAAAAAATAAATAAATAAATAAAAGCTTAAATAAATAAATAAATAAATAAATAAAACCTCCACGGGGGTGGATGTGGCTCAAATGGTTGAGCGTCCGTCTCCCATATGGAGGGACCTGGATTGATCCCTGGGACCTCCTGGTAAAAATAAAGAAAAATATAGAAGCCACGTGGGCCACCAAGCCCCACGTGCGGGTGAGCCCCCCAGGCCCCACGCATGGGTGTGCCGTCAGGCTCCACCGAGCCACACAGCAAGATGATGATTAATAGGAGAGTGACACAAGGGAAAGCCAAGATGAGACGCGCCAAAAAAAAAACAGGAACTAAGGTGGTACAGGTGGTAGGCCGCCTCTCTCCCACATCGGAGGTTCCCAGGATCGAATCCTGGTGAAGACAGAAGAAGGATGAGAAGAGAGGGCAGGAAACAGACACAGAGAATTGCCCAGCGAATGGACACAAAAACAGCAAAAACGGCCGGGGAGTGTAGGGAAGGAATGAATAAAAGTAAATAAATAAACAGATCTTTAAAAAATCACAGTTTCTGAGATCAACATACAGAAATCAGTTGTCTCTGTGATGAAAATCCACTTTGAATGGATTATACAAAGCATGGACTGTGTAACACAGGGAATCCAGTGGTGGAAGGTGGACTGCAGTCAACAGGACAAATACGAGAACATTCTCTCATGAACTATAGCAAATATACAACACTAATACAGGGTGTTAATAATTGGGTGGGTTGGGGGGAAAATACACTAAATGTAAGATATGGGCTATAGTTAATAATAATATTTTGATGATGCTATTTCTATAGTTTGTAACAAATGTTTCACAATAGTGCAAGGTGTTGGTGGTAGGGTGGATATATGGGAGCCCTGTATGATGATGTGCATGTTTTCTTTGTAAGCTCACAACTATACTCTTATTGTTTATATATGTTTATATATGAATAATATACTTCAATAAAATTTTATTTTAAAACATCCATTGTACGTCTATCTACTAGCAATGTACAATTCGAAAGTAAAATTAAGAAAACTATTCCATTCCCAATAATATCAAAGAAAATTAAGTATTTAGGAATAAATTTAACAAAAGAAATAGAATAAGAGTACACAGGAAAGTACAAAAAAATTGTTGAAAGGAACTAAAGAAGACCTAAATAAATGGAGATCTAAGTAAATGATCTTCTATTGGAAGACTCAATAGTGTAGAGATGGTAATTTCCCCCCAAATTGCCATCAAAATCCCTATCAATCTCTATCAAATCCCTATCAAAACCTCAGCAGATTTTTTTGTAGAACTTGACAAGCTGATCCTAAAATTTATATGGAAATGAAAATTACCTAGACTAGTCAAAGCAATTTTGAAAAACACTACTGGATTTCAAATTTTGCTATAAAGCTATAGTAATCAAAGGAACGTGGTTATAGTATAGATATAGACATCTAGATTGATGAAACAGAAAAGAAAATCCGGAAGTAAACCCACATGTGCATGATCAATTGATATTTGACAAAGTGACAAGCCAATTTAATTCAATTTGTTGAAATAGTCTTTTCAACAAATGATGCTGGGACAATGGATAAAGAGATACAAAATTAACTCAAAATGGACCATAATCCTAAGTGCTAAAACCATACAACTGCTTGAAGAAAAAATAGGAGAAAAGCTTTATGACCTTGGGTCAAGCAAAAACTTGTTAGTTAAGACACTAAAACCACAATCCATAGTAGATTGGACTTCATTAAAATAAAAATGTTTGCACTTCAAAAAATTATTAAGAGAATGAAGAAACAAGCCACAGACTGGGTGAAAATACTTGCAAAATGATATGGCTGATAAAAGGCATGTATCAAGACTATATGAAAAACTTTTACAACTCAATAATAAGACATCAGGGAAATGCAAAATAAAACCAGGAGACGCCACTTCACACCCAACACAATGGCTACAAATAATTTTTTTAGAAAAGACAGATAAAAATAAGTGTTGGAGATGAAGTAGAGAAACTGGAAATTTTATGCCATGCTAGTGAGAATATACATGATACAGCTACTTTGGAAAACACTTTGGCAGTTTCTTATAAAGGTAAGCACCCACTTACCACATGGCCCTTAGGTATCTACTTAAGAGAAATGAAAACATATATCTACATAAGACTTGAAAACAAATGTTCATAGCAGCATTATTTGAAATATCCAAACCTTAGAAATAATCAGATGCCCACGAACTGATGAGTGGATAAATTAAATGTGGTATAACCATACATTAGAATATTTCTTGGCAGTAAAAAGGAATGAACTACAGACTAATACATAAAACGACATGTATGCACCTAAAAAGCAGTATGCTAAGTTAAAGAAGCCAGACATGAAAGATTCCATTTATATGAAATTAAAAGAAAAAAAAAAAAAGGCAAAACTACAGAAACAGAAAGTGGATCCATAGTTTTCTGGGGCTCAGGGTGGGTGCAGGATTTAACTGCAAACAGACACGAGAAAACTTCTGGAATGAGGGAAATGTTTTAAAACTGGGTTGTGGGCTATATATGAGAACTCTGTACTTTCTACATGCTTTAGATACAAAACTATGCCTGAACTAAAAATATATTTTATAATTATGCTTTTACAAATAAACTTAGAAAATAGGGATACTATTAGACCTAAAAGTTGAATGTTGGGAAACGGCTATGGCTCAATCAGTAGGGCTCCCGTTTACCATATGGGAGGCCCCGGGTTCGGTTCCCGGGGCCTCCTGGTGAAGGCAAGCCCGCCCGCACGGCGTGGTTAGCTGACCCAGCGAGCACAAGCAGCAAGGGGGGGATAAATGAATAAATAAATAAAAAATCTTTAAAAAAAAAAAAAAAAAGTTGAATGTTAAGTACTGTGATTATATCCAGAAGAAATTCAGTGTTTACTTGTATTGCATCTGTTTATGGTTTTATTTTCCCACGGTAAACCAATAGAACCTTAAAAAAAAAAAAAAATGGGTTGTGGTGATAGCTGCACAACCGTATAAATTTACTAAAATTCATCGAACTATACACTTAGAACAAATGACTTTTACAATTTGGATCAATAAGGCTGTTTTAAAAAAAAAAAAAATACCACAGCAAGGCACAAGCATACCCTAGGGGCCCGGGAAGACCCTGAGAGGTGAGGCCGGCTGTGGGAAACCGGGAGCAGTCAGACCCCAGATCACAGATGCACTTTAGCCCCAGAAAGACCCTCGGGCCCTCTTCCCAAGCCCCCAGGGCGTGGAAAATTTGGAGGCCTCATTTCCAGGCTGCCTCCGAATTCACCACTCACTTCGGTAATACCCACCATGTTCCACTGTGGGCCCGTGCTGTCCTAAGCGCATCTCTTGACCTTTGCCACCTGTGCTGTGTGGTCCAGCCTCCTGCCCCCAGGCAGCCCGAGGAAGGGCCCCTGGACAACTCATTTAACCCCTCTGGGCCTCACCTGCCAAGGCAGTAACACCAGAGGCCCTGCCTCTCTCACGAGGGAGGAGAGAGTTAGGATCAGTTGGGGGAGTGGGTGGGATGGTGCCTAAGAAATAGCAGGTCATGAAGCAAATATGGTGGGAAACTGAGCAGGTGTACTACGTGGCATCCTGGGAGAGAGACTTCAAACCCCAAGTCCAGCCCAAACTCCATGTTTCCAAAGCCCCTGCTCATAGATGGCTCTGTGGTCTCCATCCCATTCAGAGTCCCTCCGCCACAGCCTGGGGGGTCCGTGCCCCAAAGTGGACTTGGACCCCTCCAGCACCAGAGGCCAGACTACTTCTCTTGCCTTTCTGAGCAGCTCTAAATGTTCACAAAGCCCTTCCCAACCTTGAATGAGGCAAAGCATCTCTCATGACGTCCTCCAGTAATTGGGGCAGCTCCTAGCTTGTTCTGAAAATTCTGATTCTAGGTGTGGGCTGGTGCCCCAGCATGTGTGTTTTTTAAAAGTCCCCCAAATACCTGCAGTGCACACATGGGGATGGAGCAGCGCTCAGGAAACCATGGTGGGGTTCCTAGACCAGCAGCATCAGCATTGTCTGGGAACTTGCCAGAGATGCAGATTCTTAGGGCCCACTCCAAACCCACCCACCAAATGGAATCACTGACACCCGGGACCCCTAATCTCTGTTGCAACCAGTCCTCCCAGTGATGCTGATGCCCGTGAGAACCAATGCTCTTGCCAAAAGCCCGCTGTGAAAAACGGATTTAACCTGGGCACAGAAGAGGGGTCCTCAATGTCAGCCGCTTGCCTCCCTGGTCCCTGCAGCAGCCCTTGGTTTGAAATCCACCAGCCGTGATGCTTTTTTGGGGGGAGGGGGGAGGGGGGGGAGGGATTGGGGGATTTCAATTTCTCCACAAAGAAAAATCATTTGATTAAAGAACAAGCCCAGCCGGAAGCTTTCATTCCACAACGGAGGTGATGGCAGAAGGGGTGCAAGCCCATTGGCTATCCCGTTTGACAAGCTCAGTGCCTACATGTCAGGGCAGCCCAGGCAGGCAGGCCCAGCACTGGCCCGATACCTGCCAGGCCTCACTCAGCAGGCCAGTGGTGCCCAGGGCCGAGCCACCACCACAGTGGGAGGCAAGGGTGGCCATTGTTTCCACGTGCCTCCGGCAGGCACGGCAGCCACAAGAAAGGAGACCCAGGCCTGACAGCTTCCAAGGAATCTTTTAGTCATGCAGCCACAGCCAGTCCCCATAATTGAAATGGATTGTGGGGCTGCCACCCTCACCCTGGCTGGCAATTAGCACTCAGGTTGCTGTCTGTCAAGAACTCCTGACGCTTGCGGGGAGTGAAGGATTGTCAGGCTGCGGGGGCCCACGTGGCTCATTATACCAGGGGTATGGGCTCCTGGCCCCCTTTGATCCCTGAAGGGTAGAGAAGCAGGTGAGTCGTCTTGTCACTGACACTCTCTTTTCAAGCTAGTGACAGCTTCTCCTTCCCTTTCTCCTCTGGAGTCCCGAGTCCATCACAAAGTGACCACTGGCAGGGCCCACTTTGAGCTGGAGAAGGGCGTGGCCATGAAGGACAGTGGCCTGGGAGGCTTGGGCAGAGGAGAGGGGGGTCACTCCTGCATGGCCTTTGGCAAGTCCCTTGTCTGAACATTGAGGAGGTCACCTAGAGCAGAACTTTCCAAACTATGGCTCACAACCCATTAGTGGGTCATAGATCAAGAGAGCATTTTTTCAGATGAGAATACCATTGGATAGGGTAAGGCAGGGTAGGGTAAGGTGGGAAGAATAGAATAGAATAGAATAGAATAGAATAGAATAGAATAGAATAG
>JAKSZT010054160.1:3319570-3364312 GCA_026826555.1 Tolypeutes matacus
TAGAATAGAATAGAATAGAATAGAATAGAATAGAATAGAATAGAATATCTCAAGCATGCATCACACATTAATGGTGAATATTACATCAATTATGTATGAATAACATGTATATGTGTACTGGGTTGCAATGTAAAAAGTATTTCTTGGGGTAAAGAAGTTTTGAAAGCTGCTGCATTGCATGAACATTCCTTGGTTTCTAGAATGGAAGGCTAACCAATCCATCCATTCCAGGAAGCCTGGACGCTCAATTTATGGGAAAAGACCCTGGAGGAGATGTGAAAGAAGGCCGAGGGGGCTTTCAGCCTCATCAGAGTGCAAGTCAAGTAACCAAGGAGCCACAGAAGACATGAACAGCCAGGGCAGGGCCCCATCCATACATTTCCGTGAGCCTCCCACCTTGCCTGCCCTTGCCCAGTGCCTAGCACAGGGATACTTCCTCTAAGTGTTTTCCAAACTGGACTTGCGTGGAGTTGGCTGGCTCCTATATGCCAGCCTCTCTCTCGGTGTCTCCTGAGCCCACCCAGAATGAATAAGTGACAAGGGGGACTCTTTCCTGCTTCTTTGTTTTCGAGGACCATGCATTGAGAGGAGTGGCCTGCTGTGATGTCTGCAACGCCCTTCATGCCCACAGCATTTAGCAGTGTATTCTATCAGAATTGCAACATTTGACCCCCACACCACACACCAAAACACCCAATGCGGGGCAATAAGAATTGCCATCCCAAGGAGGAAACTGAAGTGCCAAGAAGAATCGTGACTATGCCAAGGCTACCTCAGCTAACAAGTGATAGGGGCAAGACATGCGCACTTTCTGGGTTCCAGCATGCAGAAGGGAATGAGGCAGGCAAGTGAAAAAATGAACACGAGAACACCAAATGGGAAAGACATCAAATATCAGGATGCAATGGAGAGCGGCAGGACGAAGGCTGCTTCTTTAGGTGGAGTCGTCAAGGGCTTCTCTGATCAGGTACCATTTGCACAGAATTCCTAATGATGAGACAGTTTCAGGCTTAGGAAGAGGTGAGTCTGTCCTGCCCATGCTACTGTCCAGATTATAGTAGCATCCAGTGCCTGACATGCCAGAACACTGCCCTTGGAGGGCTCTGAGGACATGGCCAGACCTAAAAGGGCAAGTGCCATTAAAGATTTGCGATGTCTGTCCTGCACACAGAAGAAAGAGGTGGTGGCACATATGTCACCTATTTGCCACCTTGTTCCATAGTGAGGACTCCAAAGTGGGGCTCACTTCCATTCCAAAAGTGGATGGTGGGCAGCGTAATCAGAGACTCTGTCTGACCCAGAGAAACGCAGAAATCAAACTTTCCCTCCACAAGTCAGGATCAGCTTCACTGCGCTGCAGTAACAAATATCACTGATATGCCAGCAGCTTACCATGCACCAGTTATTTCTCACCCACACTCCAAGACCAACCCAAGCCAGTGGCAGGATGTGGTCAAGAAGGGTCTTGCTCCTCGTAACCATGCAGGCACCCGTTTGTGATGCCACCATCTCAATCTCACATGGGCTTTAGGATTCCCCAAGGCCTTGGTATGGAAATGATATCAGCACTTCTGCTTGAGGCCCACTGGTCAGAACCAGTCATTGGCCCCACCTCAGGACAGTGGGGCCAGGGGTATAAATGTGCCCTGCAGCCAGGAAGGAGAAGAGACCCAGGGAGAATACATAACACTTAAGTCTCTCATCACGAAGCCCAGTTTGGAACTCCCGACTCTCAGCTCAAGTCCTGAGAGTCAAAACCTCTTTCTGTCTGCCTCTAGTCTTGAATTCCAAGCCCCCAGGCCCTGGTTCTGTAACTTTCATGCTTTTGGATTCTGCCCCCCAGAAACCTGTCAAAAATTCCTTCTCCTCTGTTGATTAATCTCCTTTAAAGTGTTCTGTGAAGTCATGGAGGCATCCAGCTTGTATCTCTCTTCAAGAAAGACCTACCATTGAGCTATAGGGGTGCTGTTAGCTGACAGACAGCTTTTGAGCCAGGACCATATTTTTCCAGGAAATCCCAGCAATGACTGAGCCCAGCAGGGAAACGATGGCCTGCCTATTTCTGCCCATCGCAAGACAACACTCCCAGTAGGCAACCTTCGCACTGGAGGTCCTGCTGGGTGGCCAAGACTTTGCAGATCTGCATCACTGCCCACGCCTGCTTCCTCCTCTCTTTCCCTTGCAAGGTGTCAGCTGTCTGCAGGCTTTCCCTGTGACTCCTGCTTCCATTCCCTTTAAACTTTCACGGGCATAACACCCCTGGAAACAAACCTCTTGCTAACTCTGTCTCCACGTCTGCTTCCAAGAGGACCCCACCTACCTTAGGTCTTGCCACACACAGGCCTTCCTGCTCTCCCCACCACCCCGATCGCAGCCAGTCCCCTCCTTGCCACTGAGTTCCGTCAGTCCAGGAACCTCCACCTGTCGGGCCCACATTCAGGACAGAGCTTTTACGGACACTTTGCACTTTACAGTTTGCTGCATTCTTTCTCATCTCATCATCTCATGGATTCCTCACTCTGAGATCAACATTCTCACCCCCAGTTTACAGACGAAGAAACAGAAGCTCAGAAAAATGGAGCAAGGACCTGAGGTCAGCCAGCCAACAGACACCAAGCTGGGAGGCGGCCTGGCCTGGGTCCCAACACCCGGGTTGCCCTCTTCCCCCACCCCCCACCAGCAGCGTCACCTACACTCCATCTTCCCAGCAAAGCCTCCCACTCCCTGGTCAGTGTGGGATCCATGGGCCGGCACTGGCTCTCCCCTTTCGGGCAAGTGCAGCTCCTTTGGAAAATCCCACTTGAGCTAAGTCAAGTTAGATGGGGTCTAATAAGGGCTTCATATTTTTCTCTTTGCTATTAAGTCATATTTTATTTAAAAGGCTAAAGCCCCACAAATCACCACTAAAGTAGCATGCCCCACTCTGGACAGGTCCATCTTCAGCAGCCTCCTTCTGGCTAGAATATGCAAACGGCCCACCCCTCCCCCTCCCCCTGCTCTATAGAGGGAGGAAATATTGGAGCTTATGACTGTTATATTGTATCTGTCTTAAAAGCCAGCCCCTCTTTGCAGACACCGACACTCCCCAGCTCACATTCATCAGTTTTATTCCTTTAATGATTCAAACTTGTGCTGTGATGTGCTACTCGGAACAGAAGATTTTATGGATTTAACAGTTTTATTAATTTAGGAGGTTTCCACTGAGTGCCAGAATGGTTCAGTGTGACAAAGAAGGTATCATAAATGAATTGATTTGTCACGTATCAGAATGTGATCCAGCAGTGATTTCATTATTGGAGTTATTTCCCTCCAATTATCTGCAAACTTAAAATGCTAAAGAGCACCCCCCTCTGCCCCCACCCCAACCCCACCCTCCCCTCCCAGCAGTAGCAGGCCTGGATCATTTGAGCATGAAATAAATGCCAATCGATGGCCCAAATTTCCCTGGATGTGTGGAGGCCGACCTGTACCTCCCTCCTCCCCTCTGCACCACCCCGAGAGAAAACAAAGCCCTCTGGGACCACAGAGGCCTGGCTGAGGCCTGCGGGGCAAGGGTATATTCACCAGCCAGGGGCTGGGTCCAGGGCACCGAGGCACACCCTCAGTGGGGTCCCAGGGCCTGGAGGAGGCTGAGTATCCTGTCCCCATGTCCAGCCCACAGGCAGGCTGGGAGGCTGGCATCCCCTGCCGTCTGCGATTTTAGACTTGGGCAAAGTGGACAGAGGACTGAGCACTCGACAAGGACCTGGCAGGACACAGTTCAGTCCAGGCCCTGCCCCTACCTGGCTCTGTGACCTGGGCAGTTACTTCCAGCCCCTAATAAACTTTCTGCCACACCCCAACTGTGACTGCACTTGCTTACTTCTGGGCTGGCCACCACAAGCTCTTTCATCTCAGCCTAGAAGGCACCTGACGGCCTCCCTGCCTCCTGCCCTGAAACCCCCTGCCCGTCCACTGCTCAGCCCTGACTCCCGCCCCTCTCCACTTTCCCTTCCACCCCCAAGTCCAGGCAGGGCTCCCAAAGGGTCCGCCCTCTTCTCCAGCCTGCTCTGCCCCCCCCCACCCCCACCCCAGACTCCTCTTCCTGAGCCTCAGTTTCCTCATCAGCAACTTGAAGACTTGCGTGGATTCTAAGTTCACATCCCCTGAGTCTGTAAGGCCCCTGAGCCACTGCTATTTGTTCACCCAGCAACCAAACTATCCATCAGGGGCCATGGAGAGAAAGTGATGAATCAGACACAGGCTGCCTTCAGGGGGCCCCATCAGACAGGGAGGTACACCGTGGCATGACTCAAGGCCGAAAGCGCCAGGTGCCGTTGCCAGGCCAGACTAGCACTGGAGAAACAGCCTGGGGCTGTGGTTCTCTCCCCATCCCCATCTGCCAAAGCTGGCCCTGGGCACCTCCTGTCTCGGCCTCTCTGGAACCATCAGAACTTGCCAGGGGGAAGGGAACAATAGAGCTCAAAGTGACACAGCCAGGGGCAAGGGTGGGGCAGGGGGCAAGGAACCAGGCTAGAATTCTTACAGGCAAACTGGCTTCCACAGACTTCCGTGGTACAAAAGACCCCAGGCTTCTTCCTGGCAGCTTTCAGGGGAAGGGAAAGGAGCAAGAGTCACCATACATGACACGCTTTGTAGGGCACCAGGAATGGGCACAGCTCCTTCTCATTTCATGCTTGTAAGATCTGACAGGTGAAGAAAGAAAGTTCCAGAAAGATGAAGTGACTTTCCCCAGGTCACAGAGCCAAAGCCAGCCCAGGTGTGTGGGACTCCACAGCCTTCCAAAGAAGCTGTTCCCCCTGCCCCCCAATGCCCTTTAGCAACCTTTAGCATCCGTCAGGGGAGGCATCTAGAGGCTGCGGGTAAAGCAGGGAAGAAACAAGGGGCACAGGCCCCTCCACGGGGGCCCAGGGGGCTGCAAGACAAGACCCACCCAGGACCTCCTCGTGGCGTGACCTCATCATCTGTCCAGTGGCTGAGGCAGCTGATGAGACTGCGGGGAGGGCTGGTGAGCGGGGGCAGGTGAGAGGCCTCCGTGGCCTGGGAGGGGCTGCGGCCCAAGAGTCCAGCGGTTGTGGGAACCGCACAGGCCCAGGAGGCCAGAAGAAGCTCCAGGACCATCCCCCACTTTAACAGAGCACATGCAGGGGGCACCCTTTTCACTCCTTCCACCCTCCAGTGAGTCCCAGAGGCCTTTCAGAGTCAGCTCCATGCCCTTTTCTGAGGGTGGATGGGAATTCCCATAGTTATCAGGAAAGCCACCATTCTCGAAATGTCAGTGTCTCTCCCAAGAGCCAAGAGGAAAGCCAAGAGTAGCGGACTAGTGGGGGGGATACCTAAAAGGGCACAAAATGGGCAGCCATGAAGCATCCCTGGCTAAGCTGACAGCCCCAGGGGAGAGCAGGTGTGATTGCCCCAGACTGGGGGAATAGGTGATAGCAGGGGACACCCAGAGTCAGATGAGGGACCCACGAGCTCTACACAAGCTCGTCAAGGAGGGCCTTCTCTGGCCAAGCCCCGTTTCCTGGGGCAGCTATTGGAGGTCCCAGCCCGGAGCCCCCTGGGCAGTGGCAGACTGAGGACTAGAGGAGGGAAAGGGTTCACGCAGGCCAATGCCAGAGCCGCAGGGGGCATCAGGTCTCCTGGACCCCAAGATCAAGAACCGTGGACTCCTGAGGCTGACTTCACCAGCTCTGCAGTGCCCCTCTTCCATCGCAAGAGGCCAGCTGCTCAAGGTCTCCCTGGGTGCCTCAAAGGGCAGGAAAGCCACTCTCCCCACGCAGCCCATTCCATTTTCTTCCAGCAAAATTAGAACGTCCTTTACACACGTACCTGCACACAGAAGCCCACGTACTCTTTGCACCCACATGTGCACATGTTCGCTCATAGGCACACATGCGTGTATGAAAACACGAGGGCGTGTACAGATAAGCTCACACTGGCACACTCACGCACACACACTCACATGCACACTCTCACATACATTTTCACACTCTCACAGACACTCTCACACACACACTTAAGTGCAACCCTCCACGCCCCATGCACACAAGTATGCATACCACCCAGGGCCCCAGGGTGCACCCACATCAGAGCCCCAATGTGGACCTTCCCTGTGCCTGCCCATGCCTGGTTCTGGAATGCTCCAAGACTCCATCAGGCGGAGGGGCAGAGCCTGACAGATGAGCTGCCACCACCAAAACACGGGGGAAATGACTACTTCCAGGGTGAACCATGATTTCCACCTTCAACCTCAAGTATTTCATTACTTCCCTGACCTCGGATGGCTAATAAAGGTGTCTAATTCGTGTGGTATTAAAATAGCCTCCTAATGGGCACCAAGACTATCTCCTAAAATTAATGCTATGACAAGTAATGAGGGTCTCCATTAGCTAATATCTGCATGTGGAAATTCTAATTTTCCCAGAGTGGGCAGATGTCGTTGAAAGCCGACATCTTCAGGGAGTCTGCTTCCCCAGGTTACAGCCGTGAAGCAGATTAGAAAGCACTAGAAATTGTCCCCCAACCATCACAGGCAAAAGACTGCGAGCCAGGGCAACAGCGCTGATCAAGGATCGCAGGTGACACCGTTACTCGTCTTGCATGGGACTCAGGGCTGGTCAGTTCTCCACGCACAGGCCCAGAGAGGGGCCATGCCATGATCAGGCTCCAACATTTATATCAATCATTTGACAAAGATAGTCTTAGTTGCTCCTGTGTGGCAGGCTGGGCGCTGGGCTGGATGCTGGGGCAGACATAAAGAATATCCATCAGGATCAGTCTTCACCTTTGGGCCACGCTGAGCCCGGGATGGCAGGACAGGAAGGCCGCCTACAGTATCCCTGGGCCAGGGCATACACACACATAAACTCGAGTCACTGGTGCACCTCGGAGAGGGAAACGAGCTCAGCCCAGAGGAAGTCTGTGAAGGCTTCTGGGAGGAGATACACACCAAGCCCCTGGGGCCCGAGCTCTTTCCTCTGCACCATCACAGACACACAGTGCTTGTCCTGTTCTGACCCTCACCAACACATGCCACACTTCCAACAGGCCGTGCCTGAGTGACCTGAGCTAGCATGAGCCCAGTGACTTCCTCCCACTTTCTCCCTTCCCACCCACCCTTTCCTCCATCCTTCCTTCAGGTGTCAGATCAGAAGCCACCTCCTCCAGGAAGCCTTCCCTGGTTGAGGTGGCCCAGCTGTATGCTCCCACAGCCCCTGAGTGGCCTCTGTCAGAGGCATCTCTGTCTGCCTCCCTGCCAGGCTAGTGGCCATGTAAGGTGGGGGCCAAGCCTTCCTCTTGTCTCCAGCAGCCCTAGCAAGGGCCAGCACATAGCATGCCAAGTGTCCTCTTTGATCCTCCAACTGCCTTTGGAGGCAGAAGGGTAATACTAAATGCCTGTTTCACAGATGGAAGGACTGAGGTCCTCCAAAGGGGAAGCAGCTGCCCAGCATCACGTATCAGGAGTGATGGGCAGCTGGAGGGCTCCTTCCTGGGGCCCTAGCTCCCCTTGAGTTGGGGGATCAGTTTGAATGGAAGGATAGCTTCTTCTCACACCATTACACTTGACTGATCTTGTTTCCTAAACAAATGCTGAGCTGAGTTCCTAGGTTATGGCATTTCTCCTGCCTGGCTCTGCCTTTGAGGTTGGAAGGCAAGTCCCCCATGTTGAAACACAGATGATTTTTTTAAAAAGATGCAGGGGAGCAGATGTGGCTCAGGCAGTTGGGCACCCTCCTCCCACACAGGAGATCCTAGGTTTGGTTCCTGGTGCATCTTAAAGAAGACAAACAAACAACGAGTAGATGATGAACAGACATTGAGCAAAAACAATGAGCAGACAACAAGAAAAAACAATGAGCAAACAGACAAGGGAACCATCTCAAAGGGGCAAGGAGGGAAACAGACATGGACCACTCTGCAGACCCTTTGGGGAGAGAACCATGGTGATCCCTCCTCTGCCCCCCGACGATGCCCTCTGGCTCCCCAAGAGCCAACCCACTGCCAGTCATTGTATCTCTGCTTGTTGGGTGACGGCTTGAGTCCGCACCTGAGTACTCCAGAGCCCGGGTTATCACGCACACACACAGGGCTCACACGCACCGGGGCTTCTTCTCTGGGGCATTACGGGACCGCTTATCTGGCTTGGAAAACCCAGCCTGCGCTCCCCTTCCTGTGTGGATGACCGCTTGCCCGCGGTATTTCCCAGAATCTCCACACTGCACACCGGGGGGCACGGGTCCCACAGCCCCACTTCCCCTCGGAAATCCCACAGGCTCTCCCAGAGGGCTGGAGGGCATGGAGGGTGTGGAGGGCACTTCCAGGAAGTGTCCTCAGCTGCGGTCGTCCCAGCATGCCTTTGCTGCTTGGTGTAGGGCTGGAACTCTTAATCACCCTAATTGTCACTTCATCGAGGAAGCCTTCTCGGATGACCACCACCATCCCGAGTCAGAGGAGTTTTCTAGTTCAAGGAAACAGCTCAGGACTTATGTGGTCAGGGCACAAGAGGCTCCATTAGACACATGCAGGGTTTTGGACTTGATCTTGAGAGTCATGGAGGAGACCACTGAGGAATTGCAAGCAGAGAAGGGGGATTATCTCGAGTGTGTCTTAGGAAGGTCCCTCCATCTGAAAGGAGGGGAAATGGTCAGAAGGAAGGCCAACTGGGTAGAGGAAAGGCAGAGGGGAGATGGTAGCAGTGACCCTGGCAGGCAGGAGGTGGCAGCCAGCAGGAGGCCAGGAGCAGTGGGTAGGAAAGGGGCAGATTCAAGGGGTGCAGGAAGGCTTGGGAGAGAGTCCAGTGGACCCCCAGGATCTGGTCTGGGGGTCTGGATGGATAGTGGTGTAACTGAGAGTTAAGAATTAACAAATGATTATGATTACTGAATCATTATATTGATTTTTTTATTCTCCAGTGTATTATAGAATAGCCAAAAGTTAATACCTGAAATTACTGAAACTGGCTAGACAGACCTCACTCTTTGAATATGGTCATTTCAAACTAGGACCTGCTGTTGTGATGATTATTCTAGATTGATCTTACTTTTGTTTATGGTTATTTCTATTGAAATGTAACCACTCTCCCCTCCCCTGTTTGAAATCCATAAAAATCCTAAACTCCTCAAACTCAGGGAGACAGACTTTTAGGCCCTTCTGCCATCTGAGCTCCTTGCTATGTGCTAGCAAATAAAACTCCTTCTCTCTTTGAAACCCTGATGTCTCAGGGATTGGTCATCATGAAGCTCAGAGGGCAAGAACCTTGTGCTTTTGCTCGATATCGGTGGGGCATTGCTAACCTGGCACACACCTCCCTGAGATGTCTGTGCAAACTCTGTGTGAACCATATAGTCCTGCTCAAACAGTGTTTTCTTGACATTTTGTTAAAGATTTCCGCGACGAGCAAAGTTTAGCTAGGAATTCCCAGGCCGGCTTCCAGCGCCTCTATGCCCACAGGCGCCCCTAGTGACCTCTCCTTGCTCGGCTCCAACTCCCCTGGTCCTGCCTGACCTTGGGACAAGGCTGTACTCCTCTTCCTCCTCCAGGAAGCCTCCCTAGTCCTCCTAGCCCTCAAGGGCCTTCTCCTCCTCTGTTGCTCACCGTGGCTTCCGAGTTTTAAAAGTTGCTGAACCCTTTCACATTCGTTGCTCCTCTGATCTGCACTATCAATTACCCTGCAGCGAATACCACACCCATTTCGCAGACCCAGAGACAGAAGCTCTGGGCTTAGGGCCTGGAGCTGACACCTGGATTTCGGTCTTGTCCAGGCTTCTTTGTGGCGCTTTGCTGGGTCCTGTGGCTAAGAACACAGGCTCGCGGCTCGGGCCACAGGAGCTCAAACCGGCTTTGTGGCTGACCGGCTAATGACGCCAGTGAGGCCAACCGACTGTGCCTCAGTTTCCTCATCTTTGAGATGGGGATGTTAACAATAGTATCCCCAACCGGTGGGTGTGAGAATGGAATGAGTGGCTACAAGGCTTCAGTGAGTGCATGACTGAGAGCAGCAATGACAGCTGTGTGATGCCAGGTCCTCTCCCAGCCCGGGGGAGGACAGATGGGGAGTGAGTGGGTCCGGCCCACATTCAATGGGAGGGGGATTAGGCTCCATTTTTGAAGGGAGCGGTGTCAAAGAATATGTGGGCATATTTGGCATCTACACATGAGAAAGTGCCACCTAATTGTTATCAGTGACATACATGGCAGCTGACATGTGAACCCCAAAGTCCTTGCTCTTCAGTGCTACCCTATCATCCAGACTCTGCCACGTCGGTGAAATTGCACATCTTTCTCTGTGAGCATCAGCAGGGCCCCCCCTGATTCTAGCACCCTCTGCCTGGCACCTCAGGGCAGCCGAATCCTCTTCCTCCCAAGGCCAGCTGTCAGCCACCCCCACTCTGAGCCTGAGAGGCAGCCTTGCCTGCCCAGCCGAGCGGTGATGGTGAGGAATGAATCACTCTTAGGTCAAGGGTGCCCACTGGCCCTTATCACAGGAGAGTAATGTCTGCAGGGCCGAGCCGGCCCCATCCTACTTGCCCATTCAGCACAACACAGGGCAGCAGCAAGAGACAGAAATTGCCCTTGACAAACTCTCCCCATGACTGGGCAGCCAGACAGTGGCAGAATGAAATCAGAAAGGGGAGTGGGGAGGAGTGGCCCGGCTTCCTGACCAGGTGCTAAGTGGATGTGCCAGGCTTCAGGACAGGGAGAAGATCAGTGGCCTTGGTCACAAAGGGATTGATTGGCCAGGGACCAGTCACGCCTGCCGAGGTCGCAGAGTGGCCTTGGCTGGCCCTGCTAACTGGAGGGTAGGCTGCCCTCGGCGACTTCAGGTCCAGTTAGCTCATCAGTTGTTCTGGGTGGGGAGGAGGGCAGTGGAAGTTTTCCAATTATGAGCAGCAGAAGTGAGGGCTTCGGGACCCAAAAAGATCTGAACTTGACCCTTGTCCTTGAAGGAGGCTGGGAGCTAGAGAGGAATATGCCCAGGGTTTGGACTCAGTTGGAGCAGAGTTTAAATAATTTCCTTGGGCCCTTCCTCTCACCAAGACTCTGCTTCCAAATGGGAGTGACAGTGGCTTCCATGCACTCAGAGCTGACTACGTGGCAGGCAGTTTGCTACCCTCCAAATGGGTGTTTGCTCATGTAATCAGAACAGTCATCCTGGGAGGTAGCTACTATTATTATTACCTGCATTTTACACAGGAAGAAACAGAGGTCCAGAGGAGCTGATATACTTGCCTAAGTCACCAAGTATCGTGGCAGAGGTGGGAGTTGAACCCAAGCAATCTGGCTTCAGAGTCCACCCACTGCAGTGGCCAGCACGGGCTAGGGCTCAGTGAGGGACAGCCCTCCCCCGAGAGAGAGCCGAACGCCGCCAACACTGAGGAAGGCCCGTCCATGTGCCCGCTGCCAGCTAGGCTTGGGAAGGCTTCAGAGACCATGCCACTCGGCCCCAGGCCTCCCATCCTAGGCAGGAAGTTAGACAGACTCAGAAGTATGTCTGGTTTGGGCAAGAGAGAGGCACAGCTAGAAGACAGCGCCACCCCAGCGGGCAGGGACATCTTACAAACAGGGGATTAATGGGCCTGGGACTCAGGCAGGCAGAGATGATTCCTGAGAAAGGGAGAGGGCACTGGTGGGAAGCAGCGTGGCTTGAATCAGAGCCACGAGGTCAGGGGCCAGCGGCTGGGCAAGGCTAATGTTGCAGACAGACCAGGAAAGCCAGCAGGACTCCCACTCCAAAAAGTCCCCACAATGTCCAGCCAGGGCTCATGGGGGCTGTGGGTCACAGGGAGAAGCTAGCAAATGGACAGTGAACTCACCCTGTCACCTGACACTTTGGAGAGTGACAAGCAGGAGCCAGCCAGCTCCATCCCAGCCTGAAGCTCAGGCCAGCCTCTGCCCCAGCCCCAGCCCCTGCCCAGGCAGGAACTTACTGCTGAGGGCTCCCACCATCCCCCCAGTAGGTTTTGCTCCCAACCTCCAGCCCTCTGGGACCCTACCCCTTAAATCACTGTCCCCAGGTCATTAAACTGGAAGTTCATGATGCTGGCACACCCTCAGAGAGCATTAATCCTGAAAGTCATAAAATCACACCATGGAGGGTCATTAATGATTAGAGATGCTTATCCCTTAGCAGTCTCTGGCTTGTGGGAGCCCATTTAAGGGAGAGAGGCCAACTTTTCCCTTCCAGAGTAGGGGCGAGGTGGCTGCCGCAGCCTGGTCCTTGCCATCAGTGCTGTGCCAATGGTGGAGGTAAAGGTCAACCCCCACAGCCCCTTGCCAGGCTGGAGTCCCTCCCAGCACAACCATCCAGAGTGGGCTCCTAAGAGCTGATCCATTCTGACCTCTCTGCCTTCATATGTGTTGGACCCATCACTAAGAACACCTTCTCCCATCCCAATCATCCCTCCAGGCTCAGCCACCTTCAGGAAGCCCAGCCTGACCTACTGGGTGCAGAAGGCACTCCCCTGCAGAACTCAAGATTCCCCACTCAGTAGGTCCTCAGGAGTGAACCCTGACACCCGAACCCCACCCCGCAAATCTCAACTCAGCTTTCTGTGCACAGAGGGCTCCTTCTCAAGGAGGTTATGAGCCAGATGAGGCTAAGAGCCAGCACAATCCAACTTGATCGCTTTACAGATGGAAAATAGAGACCTAAACAGGGTTAGGACCTCTCTTCGCACCTGACAGTAATTTGGGTGGCAAAGCCAGGACTTGAATTGAGGTCTTCCAGAGCCTCTGTCTGGCTCCCCAGAAAATGCAGTGTGCCCCCTTTGGTCACCTGGGAGAGATGGGGCAGGAAGCTGGGGGCCTGAGGGTGGTGGGGTGCAGCTTTACCATCAGCTCCCTATGTGACCCCAGGCATGACTCTGGCCCCTGGGCGTCGGGGTGTTTTCCTGGAAAATGATGGCCACGAGGAGAATGTAAATCAGCCTGGGTACAAGCCAGCTCTGTGTGTGACCGCCAGGGTGGTCCTCCTTCAGACCTTAAAACAGAAGGGACCTGGGTTGGAAGAGGCCTCTGGGGGCCTGTCGTGCCCACGTACATGCCCAGGCTGCTTAGCAACCTGCAGGTTGCCATTCACCTGCGGTTATCTCCTGCGAGTACCCGGCCCCAGTAGCCCACCCACCACCAACAGCATCCCCTGATGACTTGTGAATACGGAGATCTGAATACAAGTGGCCTGATGAATTCTTGTGTGGAGTAATGGGCAGAAACATCCCCTGCAATTGCCCTAGAATTCATGTCTTCTGGAAGCATCCAAAATATACCTTGGGGGAAGCACATCTGGTCCAGTTTTTAATAGAATAAACCATAGTCCCTTCCAACTCTGAGACCCAAAAGGAGGGAGGGGCTTGCAGAATCCAGCCACCCCATCAATATCCGAAATGGACCAGATCCCAGAGTCCCCTAAAACCCCTTCCGGACTCTATTGTCTAAGTTTGGGGTGAGCTGTGGTCAGGGACTTAGAGGGGGTAAGACGGTGACAGGGGCAGCACCTGGTAGAGATAGGGTGACAGGAACACAGGAGGGAGGCGGCATCAGTGTCAAGGAGGTGTAAGCCCTCCTGGGAGGACCCCCAACCTCGTCCAGTCATGTGACCACATCCCTGCTCCAGCCCCTTCCCTCTCTGGGAGCTGGGCTAGTTGCTTAATCACTCTGGGTCTGGGATAGAGAGGATATGACCTCCAGGGACATTCCAGTCCACGATTCCAGGATTCTGGGTTTCACAACATTCAGTTTAGATACAATCCTATGAATTCTCATTGACCCCATTGTACAAAGAATGTAGGTGAGACTCTGAAAGCTTCACTGACTTATTACCCAAGACTGCCATCCCCATCATTACCTTGTGCCCATGGCTCTGTGGCATCAGGAATTTAGGGAGCCAGCCCACCTCCTACTTGCCCCACCTCCTATCTGCCCCACCTCCTACCTGTTCCACCTCCTACCTGTTTTACCTCTACTAGCTCCACCTTCTACTAGCCCCACCTCCTATTAGCCCCACTTCCTACTAAAGCTGTGTGATTGGACCATTCTGAGCCTCATTTTACTCCTCTGCAATTGGGAATACCACCACATTGGTTACACAGTATAGTTCATCATGTCAAACTTAGCAGGGCCCAGCACACATAAGTTTTGGGTAAATGAGAACTATTATTGCCACTAAATTTCTATAAATCATCCCATAGTCGAGAGAAAAGGGGAAAATAGGGATTGAACTCAAATATATATATTGGGATGGGAGTCCAGAAAGCTGTGTGGCCCCAGAAAGCTTGAGCCTCAGTTTCCCCTTCTGTAAGAGTAAGGAGCTGGCCTGGATGCCCTCTGGGAGCCCCCAGATCTATCATCTAGATGGGAAAAAGGTGCCCAGGAGGTGTTCTGCTCCCATGCTGAGCTGGAGAAGTTTGTCCTCTGGCAGCCTGGAATCCTTTCCTATGAGTGTGTGGGTGATGTTTTGGGGGAAGGAGGCCCAGAGTGGGGACAGGAACCAAGACACGGTGGACAGGAATTGGGTGCTTCCTGCTCGCCAGGCATGTTCTAGCAACTTCACACAGATTAACAACTTCCATCCTTACAGACGGGCCTATGAGGTCAGTTGTAAGGTATGATTATACCCCATTTTCCAGACAAGGCAATTAACATCCAAAGAGCTTAAGTATCCTGCCCAAGTTCACGGGCTTGGTGGGACAGCATTGAACTCAGACCTCTCGGGCTTCCCAGCTCCAAGGACCATTCTCTGAACCATAAGTAAGGCTAACTCTGCATCTCCACGCAGAGACAAAGATGAAGAGAAGGGACACCGGAAGTGAGACACAGAAAGAGAAGATACATGTCCCAGGGCAGCCTCGCCATGTCTTCAGGGAGGCAAGTGCTCCTCATCTGTGGACCAGTTGTTTACCTCCATCTGGGGCCTGTGGTTTCAGCAGCATTGCGCCCAGGGCAGAAAATGCAGAAGCCCACCCCATGGGACTGCAGAGTGGCCACTACGCCAACCTCACCAGGAAGGAGGCATCTGCTGGTGCGAGAGGAAAGCACCGAGTCAGCAGTTTGTGCGTGGACGGGAACGGCTTTGTTTTGGGGAGAAAGAGCTACGGCCAGGTGCACGTGGCCACCTGGCTAGAAGCTGCCCTTGCTCACCTGCGTCCTGGTCACAGTGGCAACCCCCACTATGGCAGCTCCAAGGCTGTCTGCTATCAGACGCCGCGTGCCAACTGTTTGTCAGCTCTTGACACTAATATTATTTAAGGCCTGAAGTCTAATGTAAAGCTTCCTTTTAGTGAGATTGTCTCATTTAATAAAACTCCCTGTCTCTGTTCCCCCCAAAGTAATCATGTTGATGATAATGCATTCCCTGCGCTGTGATTTGATCTGGGAATGGAATTACCATGCAGCCTGGCTTTGGTGTCAGATGTTTTATTTGGATTTTTCTATTTTTCCCCTAGAATAAATAAACAGGAGGCTGTCCAGGTGAAAGGTAACCCTCTGCTCGCCTGGGGCTTTCCGTTGCTGGCCTCCTTACTGGGTCACTTCTATCCTCGGGAGTCACTCATTCATTCATTTACTCATTCATTGATTCAATCAACAATCACTCTCCAAATGTCTGCCCAGTGCCAGGCCCTGAGCTAGGGAGGTAGGCTTGACTACAAAGCAAAGTCCCTGTCCTCAAGGAAGAGACCACTTGGAGGATATGGTCTGTATCCCCTCAGCTTCCAGGCAGTGTTCCCAACCCCGAGGTGGAGGGACCTTGTCTCACGGTGGCCAGTGTGGTGGCAGGAGCAGCTTCGGACACTCACACGGAGATGACATTGAGGGAGGAGAAGTGGGCTCAAGTAGCGGCCCTTCTCTACTTCCCTGTGGCCTGAGGCAAGTGGCCTGAGGCCTGGGACACAGCACGTGGGCTGGAGGGTCAGACAGAGCTGGGTGCAAACCCCGGCCCAGCCTCTTACTGGGTGGCCTGGAGCAGGTCACCTCACCTCTGAGGCTCAGCAGTCTCATGGAAGGTATGGCCTCCTTCCCAGGGATGCTGTGAGCAGGACCGGGATGGGGATGGGCAAGCTGGGCACCCAGAGGCAGGCGTTAAAGAGGCACTTGCCCTCTGGAGCCAGCCCTGCACTTGCACAGGTCTGAGAACAAAATTTGGCCCCCTGGCACCTCACTCTTAGGAGGGAGAGTAAACGAGATGATGTGCAGACGTGCTTGGCACAGGGTGACTGCTTAGTCAACTGTCACCGTCACCTCCACCACCATCAGCATTGCTGTCAATAGCACGCTTCATCGAGTGAGAGATGACAGTCCTTTAAAATGTCAAAGGCTCCAGGCTGGTGTGCGGAGTGAACGCGAGGCTGGGAACTCTGGTCTCACGTCTGTGTGGCCGTGGGCAAGTCCCATCACCTCCCTGGACTACGCGTCAGCTTCCTAACCTGGAGCCCCAAGTGTGTGAGCAGGTGGGAGGGCACACCGCTCACTCCACCATGCTTTCTGTTGCTGACCTAGTTGACCTGGGGAAGGTGGGGGTCTGGTGGGCCCCAGCCTGGGGGTGCCACAACCAGACCACGTGGTAAGCCAACCAGGCAAAGAGGGAAGGCTTGAGGGCCCCAGCTGGACTCCTCTGATTACAGCCACGCGTGGTGCCCTGGAAAAGGGCACAGGACATGGGGCCAGAAGCTCTGGGTCCAAATCCCGGCTCTACCAGGCACTTACTCTGGGATGTTGGGTGCTCTGAGCCTCAGGTTCCTTCTATATCATGTGGTGACTCAGTCATGGTCCTGGCAGGAAATGGTCACTCAACAGAGACAACTGAGGATATATTAATAAAGGGACTTTTCCAAAAGAGTGGGTTGGGTCCAAAAGAGCCAGAAAGGGCTAGTGAAGCACCCCACAGTCAGAAAGAGTGAGACCTGCTACCAGCCCTAAGGCTCAAAAAGGAAGGGGAAGTTTCCTGAAACCTCTAAGGGGTGAGAGCTGTTGTAAAGGAGACAACAAGCCAATAGGAGCTGTGGCATGTGTTCGAGGAACACAGTCATACTAACCCAGCCATTTCAGCCCAGCAAGGTGGAAGCTAATAAATGTTTGTTGATTGAACCAATGCAGTGAGTGAGGGACTGAATGAATCCAATCTCTTGCCGATTGATCCTGCGGCAGATGGCTTTTTCCAAACGGCTGCAACATTATCCCCCAGCCCTCATGCTCTTCTTACAGTGTGACCTGAGCACTCCTTGAGTTTAGGCACACTTGTGACCAGAGCAGCAGTGATGCAGTGGGACTTGTGAGGTTAAGTCAGAAAAAAAGTGATGCAGCTTCCACCTGGTTCTCTTTGGGATGCTTGCTCTTGGAAGCCAGCCACCAAGCTACAAGGAAGCCCAAGCAGCCACACAGCGTGGCCACGCATAGGTATTCCAGTCGACTGCCGCAGCTGAGGTCCCAGCCAATAGTCAGCATCAAACGGTCAAGCACACACATGAGAGTGAGCCTTCAGGTGACCCCAGTTCCGGCCTGAGGTCCCAGACATTGTGGAGCAGAGACAGCCACCCTTATCCACTTCCCAAATTCCTGACCCACGGAGTTCATAGGTATTATAAAATGGTGGTTGTTTTAGGCCACAGTGTTTGGTGTAGTTTGTTATGTGGAAATAGTGACCGGCCCAAATTGCATTGACCAGCCAGAAACCAGTGAACAAGCAAATTAAATTGTTTGCTTCAGTCCATAGGGGTCACCCCCTCAGAGTAGAAAGCAGGGTGGAAAAGGCTGAAGAATGATATGAAGGAGACATGGAGAAAATCCAGCACATATTCTCACGTGGAATTTTCGTCCCACCAACCTGCTCTATTGTCCCAGGTGCCTCAGGAGTCTTTTGCATCTCCTTCCTGTCCTCCGCCCCAGCCATGTTCCCCCCAACCTCTGCCAGAGAACCAGCTCACCCTCTGTCACTCCCTGACTTCTGAGGATGCACTGGTTCCCTGTCACCAGGACACTCCATCAAACTTCTTGACCAGCCAGAGGCTCTCCAGACTCCAACCTAGCAGGGAAAAGAAGGTGGAACAACGTACCTCGGCCTTGTCACTCTGCCCTGCTCAAACCACATGCTGGAATACAAAAGCCCTCTCGTTCTTTGACTTCTCATGTGACCTTAAGCACTCACATCTCTTGAACCTGTTTCTCCATTTGTCAAATTGGGCTCGTACCCCCCACCAGGCTACCTCTTGGGGTAAATGTCCATCTCCAGAGAGAAAATGAGGATGATTAACATTATACATACTTTATTATTAGCTCCCCAACCCCTGTTCCTGGTTCAGGCTCTCTCAGGCCTGTTGTCGAGGCCTGAAGTTCTGCCCTCCTAGCCTGGGTCAGCTTGGAAAGCCAAGGGTGGTTGTCCATGGCAACAGGAATTAGACTGCATCCAAGGGACAAGGTCAAGTCTTAGCTGAGAAGGGAGCCAAGCTGGTTTCTCAAGAGCAGTATTAAGCATCACCACAAAGGGGGATGAGGCAGTAGGTTGGAAACCACAGGGAAGACGCTGATCGGGAAGCCAGGAGCAGAGCCAAGAGGCCAGCAGCTCAGGAAACGGGCTGTAAAGTAGACCCAATCTCACCAACGCAAAGCCTGGCAAGCCACAGCCCATGGCACATGGACAAGGCCGGGTGTCTGTGTGCCCAGAGCTGGAGGGAGGCAGGCCTCTCTGATTAAGAACCAGGCCCAGCACCAGTACCCTTCAGCTGGTATGTCTAGTCCTGGCTCAGCCTGGGAATATTCTACTCAAAAGGGCTTTAAGGGGAAGTGGTTGTGGCTCAAGCAGTTGGGCACCCGCCTCCCACATGGGAGGTCCCAGATTCTGTTCCCAATGCCTCCTAAAGAAGACAAGCAGACAATGAGAAGACACAGCAAGCAGACAGATGAGGGAGCCATCTCAGGGTGGGGGGAAAAAGGGGCTTTATGTATGCGCTTAGCTATAGCATGCCTTGTTCTACAAATAGAGTACCACAAGAAAACAGAAACTAGAAATTAGCAGGAACATGAGAAGCAAAACAAAGGATGGGATATTAAATGAGCCAGAAAGTTGGCTAATTTCATAAAGACTACAAACGCCTAAATGTTTCAAAGGGTCAAAATTTTAGATCTGAGCTTCCTAGCAGCAACTGCAAAAGGGGAAAGCTGGTCAGTTACACAGTGTCATAAATAAACAAACAAACCTCTAAGTTCTGATGCTTAGGAAAATCATAACTGTCCTTGGTTGTAAAGCAGAAATTTTTCTTGCCAGCCCTCATAAATTTTCAGAATAGGCACAAGACAAGTCCCATGGAGATGTTTTTTTGGGGGAGTGACATCATACCAACAGACAATTCAGTAAAAGTAGCCCTGCAGAGACCAAAATAAGATACTACGGAAGTCATCATCTCCTAGTCTGGCTTAAGGCTCAGGAAGATGAGACTGGGATATTTTAAGCAAGGAGTTTGTTGCTGTGGTGGCTATTTGTTCATTTATCTAAAATTTATTTGGGCAACCTCTATTAATTGAGCACCTACTCTGTGTGAGGCATTGTGCAGGGATTGGAGAAGCAGAAGCAAGTAAGGCAGACATAGGTCTGCCCTCTCAGGGCCTGAGGTCTTGCTGGGGGAGCCCGAAAGTAAACAGGCAGTTACAGTACAACAAGGGTCCTGTTGGGACCCCAGAGAGCTTTGGCAGGGCTGAGGAGAGGGCCTGATACTACGAGTCAGGGAAGGCTGCCTGGAGGAAGTGAGGTCCAATGAAGGCCTGAAGGATGAGCAAAGTTGGCCAGGCAAAAAGAAAGAGAAGCAGCTGTGTCTGGACCCCCCGAGGTCAGAGAAGCCGAAGAGCCCATCGTTGCCCAGGCCTGTGGCTGGGACCATGGCCTTGGACAGGGCATCAGGGGTTGGGATGGGCCCATCGCCCAGCAACACTGTCAGGACAACCTCAGGCAAAACTGAGAGTGTGGCCAAGCTGGGCACAAAAGCTCCAGCACCCTCTCAGGGCCCTTTCAACTCCTGTTGTGCCCCTTGCTTCTTTCTCAGGGGTTGGCCCTGCTGCCCTGGACTCAGGGCAGGCCCTCTAGGAGAGGACCAGCCAGCAGTCATGTGGCTGATTCCCCCTCACCATATGAAAACCAACATGAAAGGCCCTTAGGCATAAGCTCTCCCACCTCATCATTGTACAGATGGGAAAACAGAGCCAGAGAGGGGAAGGTTATTCAAAGTCATAGAGGCTGAGGCTGTGAAAGCCCAGAGGCAGGAGAGGGGCCAGGATGGGGACATGGAGAAAATCCCAGAAGAAACAAAAGGAGAAAGGACCCCAAGTTCATGGCTCATTCCTTGGGCACAGGCCATGACCTCCAGAGCTGCAGTGTCCTCATCCATTCAGTGGAGGTAACAGTGAGGTGCCCCACAGGGCTTCTAGGGGCACAGGAGAGCACTTTGTAAACTGTGAAGTCTGGTGCCCATGCAGATGAAGCCAGGGGCCAGAAAGAGAGGGATTTGGGGATGATAATAACAGGCCACCTTGATCAGAGCATTTAGTGGGTGGTGCACACTGCACTCCCATTCACTCTCGGAGGTAATTACTTCTCATTCCCACCTCCCAGGCTAGAGAAGCTGAGTTAAGGAACTTGCTCAAGATCTCACAGCTAAGAAAGATGAGGTGGAGATCAGGACTCTGAAGCATACACAAGGGTGCCCTAGGCAAACCCAGATGTGGGGAGATCATCTCTTGGAAGCCAGTGGGCAGAGGAAACCGAGCAGCTATAACCCCCAGGAGCTGCCAAGCCCCCCAACCTCATGCCCTCCCTTTGAGCTATGCTTTGCATGGAGGGTGTGAGCCCAGGCAGCCTCCCAGGGCAGATGGGGGACAGATGATCTGGGTGGGCCCCTGAGATGACCCTAGGGTGCTTCCCAGCTGTCCCACAAATCTTAGTGAACCAAAACAGTTTTACTATGTATCTGTGGGCCAGGGGCTCAGGTGGAACAGAGTAGGGATGATTTTCTCTGCTCCACCATGTCTGGGACCTCAGCTGGGAAGACTTAAACAGCTGCAGAAGTGGGGCAGCTGGGATGCAGCAGGGGCTGTTGACCACGGCACCCAGACGTGGCCTCTCCATGTGGCCTCAGCTTCCTCCCAGCACAGCACCCACAGGAGACCCAGCACAAGTGTTCCAGAGAATAAAATGGAAGTGGCCTGGTCTTTGCCATCACCCCGACCCCCACTCTATTGAGTGAAGCAGTCACAGGTCTGCCCACGTTCAAGGGGAGAGGACATAGACCCCCACCTCTCGATGGGAGGAGTGTCAAATAATTTGTGGCCATGTGTTAAAACTCCCACAATTGCCATGGGTTGACCAGGAGCCTGGTAGGGGAGGCCCAGCAGGGACCTGTCCCTCCATGGCAGATTCAGAGAGGACAATGGGAAGCTTGGTCAGTGGGGGCAAACCTGGGACCCACCCAGGCCTGCCTAGGCCTCCTCCCCTACACACTGGCCTCTGGTCCCTCACCTTTTGGAGGATTAAAAAAAAAGGTTTTTGACTCTGACATTCACCCCTAAAGTGATAGAGAGGTTCAACCATGAAGGCAGGGGCTCAACTCCTGTCTCTTCCACGGTCCGATGGCCTTGAGTGAGCCGTGTGACCCCTCTGAGCCTTGGGCTCCTTGCCTGCATCGCTGTGGGTGCTTCCTCCCTTATGTGGCTCTGGGCAGGAGCAGAAGAGAGAGCATGTATGAAACCCTAACACCCCAACAGGTGCCCAATTAATGCTGGTTTCCTTCTGGAGAAGTCGGGTGGGGCACGCAGGGGCAGGATGTGCAGACGTGGCTTACTGGGTTCTCTCCTGGGAACTTCACTGGAGCAGCATGCCTGCACTTGAAGTTGCAGCAGGCACCTCTTGGGCCTGTGGTTCCCAGCTCTAATTACAGGCTTTCTGGACATGCTTCCTGTTTGGGAGCTGGCAGGGTCACCACAGAGGACCCACAGATAATGATCAGCTGGCTACAGAGCCTCCATCCACAGGGACACTGACCCTGGAATGGCCCAAGCAGGACGACCTTGGAAAGCAGAAGGCCCTCAGTGGCTACCTGGTCCCAAACCTGCCACCACCACCCCCATCACACCACCATCACCACAGCTGCAGGATCCCCCACTCTCTGCTTGCACAACTCCAGTGACAGGGAGCTCACTACCTCACAGGCAGCCTGGTAATCTCTGGTCAGCACAGGGGTTTAAAGTGCTTCTCAAATCATCTTTTCCTTTAATTTCCATCTTTTGATCCCCCCAAGTCCTCCAAGAATAAAACAACATGAAAGAAGAAAGGGCCTGGCCTCTAGGGTCAGGAGAACTGAGCTCAAAGCATGGCCCTGCTCTGGCTCTGAATGCTTGGTCAAGTCCCTCCACCTCTTTGAGCCTCAGTCTCCTCATCTGTAAAATGAGATTAATATCACCCAGCATGCAGGCATATAACAGGTGCTAAATAAGTGTTGTTTCTCCCTCTTCTTTCCTTGACACTTTATAGTAGTATGCTTTCTTTAGGCTTAGAGACCAAAACTTGCTCAGATGAATGCAAGCAACCTGGAGAATTAAGGAAGCAGAAGGCCATCTCCTTTGCCACACAGTGGGGCTTCATGGCAAGCTGGAGGGAGCCAGGCTCCCAAACTTTCCCATGTCAACTTCTCAGTGGAACTGAATGTCTACCAAATGAAAAGCAGGTGGAAAGACAGATGGATGAGTAGATGGATGGACGGACAGGCAGATGGATGAACTGACAAGAAGACAACTGAACAGAAGTTTAAATAGGTTTCTGAATCTGGGGGTGGGGTGCCCTCAGCATGCTAAAAGCTGTCTAGTCTCGGGCTCTTGGCTGGTTTTATGGCATTTGTCAGGTTGACAGGAGTCCCTGCAGAAACTATAAAGACACCGGAACTTTCAGGGACTCTGAGAAGTTATAAGGCAGGAGTTAATTGGTTTTACACACACTCTCTCTCTTGCAAGTGTACAGTGGAGTTTTCCAGGGGCTTCATAATGTGTGATATCTCAGCAAATTAAACACAGAAGCAGACAAGCAAATCCAGCTGTCTTCCCTTAAGCGAATCATTAAGAAGAAGCAAAAACATAAAATGAGGTCACTCTTCTACTTTTTTTTTTTTCATTTTAGAAAAGACGGCTATTTTTCATGACTTCGATTAATAGGTAATACATTTATTATTGTTGTTTGAATGAATTAATAAATAATTTCCCAGCTTTAATTTCTAGTATGGTAACAATAGATACAACCCACATAAACAAAAGCTCTTTCTGGTGCTCAATCATTTTTAAGAGCATGAGGGTCCCCGAGGCTAAGTTTGAGGACCACAGAGCTAAGCGCCCCACCCATGCCCCTGTTAAAGCCACAGTGCAGCTGATTGGACGAGAGGTGGGCGCTGACCAAAGCATAGCCAATTCAAAGGTAGATGGTGACGTGAGGCCAGCAGGGGTGAAAAGATGACCTGGACTAAAGACTGCTGATTGGGCAGGCAGCCCAGGAGAAAGGGTGCTGAAAGACGCACGGGGCCAGGAGTCCAGGGAAGTCATGGCATGCGTGGGGAGTAGGAGCTGAGGTCCAGAATATTCCCAGAGAGGTTGTGAGGAGAAGAAGCCACCCTAGGGACAGGGCGCCAGGTGCTCCCGGCTCCCTGAAGCTCCACTCCACAGTCTCAGCTCTGCCTGCAGTCGCAGGATCGGGGCCCCCACTTTGTGGATCTCTTCAATCACCCTCCCTTGCTTAGAGCCCAACCCAAACAGCCTGGAGTCACAGGTTCAAAGCCCAGGTGCCCTGCCCTAAGCTCTGGGACCCTGGATGGGCAACTTAACCTTCCTGAGCATCCGTCTGCTCACTGCCAACCTGGAGATGGTGAGTCCAGCTCACAGAGCAGAGGGAGGGCATCAGGAGGACTGACATCTGAACACATGTAAAGGGCTGGCACGTGCATGCCCCCAACAGGTGCAGCTAATATTAGCATGCTTGCTCCTGCCTCTCCCTCCTGTTATTATTAGTGCTGGTATTAATATCACGGCAGGAAGAGGTCTTCAAGGTCACAGAACTCAAGCTCCTGACTTCACTGAGGCATAAACAGGAAGGCCAAGAGCAGGGCAGAGTCAGAACCAGAAGTCAGGTCTCCCGCCCTGCTGGAGGCATCCCGGTGAGACTGCAGGCTCCCTGGGGACAGGGAACATGTCAGTGATGTCCACAGCCACTCGGCCATCCGCTCCTGCTCCCAGCAGTTATCCTTTGTGAGCACATCCCATGGGCCAGGCACTGTGCCAGGTGCTGTCTGCCCCAAATTGGTTCAATCAATGTTTGCAGATCGATCACTTGGCCTCTTCCATCTGGCTGGAGACTGAGAATCTAGGCCAGGGATGGGGGATGGGAAGAGTTCCATGAGCCATCTCTCTGGCCATCAGTGACAAAAACACAGCTGCTGCCCTTAGCTGCTCTGAGTCCATCAGTATGGGGAGGAAAGCAAGACCAGAGAGGGCGAATGGCCCATCTCAGGGAGCACAGCCAAGTAGGGGGGAAGCCAGGGCTGGGTACGCTGGTCTCTCCGTACATATTCCAAGGCACAGGCTTCCAGATCCCAGAGCAGGGCCAAGGAGGACTCAGGCAAGTGGAATGTGTCGGGACAAGCCTGAGAGTGGAGAATTGAGAGGAGGGTCTCAAGGGTCTCTGTGGGCAGAGAGAGAAGGGCCCAGGAAGGGAATCTCTGCTAGTTCAGGCATCCTGGAACCTGGAATGGCTGCTTCTTTCCCCCTCTGCTCAACTAAGCAGCTCCAGCCTCAACATTCGGCTCAGATAGTGGAGCACCTGCGCCAGACAAAGCCCACAGTTCCAAAAAGGGAGAAAGATGGAGACACAGGCCTTGCAGAGGTACGGTCCCAGCCAGTGGTGCAGTGCTGAGAGGAGACGCATGCCACACCCGAGAGCTCACTGGGCAGGGGTGGGGTCAGATGGACAAGTCCAGCTGGGAGAGGACTGCTTGAACCAGAGCTGGGAGGTCTGAAAATACCGGAGAGCTGCTTGGAGCCCAGGAAGTCTGGGTGGGCTGGGGCTGGGGTGGGGTGCCTTTGCATGCTTCCTTCCCACCCAGTCCCAGCTGGAGTTGCTTTGTGTGTCTCTCCAGGGAGATGGCCGAGGCCCCGTGGAGGTAGGGCCCCAGGTGGGTCTTGCTCTCTGCTGAATGAGTGCCTGGCCCAGACCGAGCGCTCAGTAAATCGGTGCTGAGAGGGGGGCCACCAAGGCTGCTCCTGAGAGCTGGGACACCATTTTTACCCAGGATACAGAGTCACTGTTTCTGTGAGACGATGGGTTAAACTTTGTTTCCGGGCTTCTTGGGTGTTGTGACCCAATGGAAAAGGCAGGAAAGATGAGGGTGGCAGAGGGAAGGAGTGTGGGAGGGGTGGAGGTGACCCCCCAGCTGGGGTATCAGCCAGGCAGGGGCTCAGGGCCCCACCCTGCAACAGGACCAGAGCTGCAGCCGGGGTCCCAGGTCCAAGGACCCCCAGACACCCCCACTCCCGGGCTGAGGCCACAAGGCTGATCTTTGGATCGTCTGCAGTCTGAGGCTCCGGCGGGCTGCCTGCCCTGGCCTGGGCAAGCTTGGCAGAGGGCAGGACTAGGGACAACCCCCCCTCACTAGGCTACAGGGCCCAGGGCCCAATCTACACAGGGGGGTAGAGGGAGGATGGCAGAGCCGGCAGTGCCTGAGTCCAGCTCCTCTTGCAAATATCTCTGAAAGGTTAGGGAGGATAGAAAGGGACACTGGCTTGGGGGTCGGGGTGGGAGTTCTGGTCCAGCGTGGCCTCCAGCACCCTGGGTGTCCTTGGGCAGGTCGAGTCCCTGAGGGCAAGGCCCACACCAAGGCCGGTGGCTGCCCATCTCACGTGCACCCTGCCCTGCCGCAGGGCAGCCTGGGCAGAGGGGAGGGATGTGGCCGGGAGCCCAATCGGCCACCAGCAGCCGCAGCATCTGCTTTTTCTCGCCTCTAAAGGGAATCGATTTGTCTCTAACTGATTTCCCTGACATCTAGTTTTCCTCTCCGCCCAGCCGTCAGTCCAGCCACCGCGTACCAGGGAAGCCGCTGGCCCCCTGTCTGCTGCCTGTTCTCCCCACCTAACCAGACCACCTCCCCACACCCCTGCCTCCCCCCACCCACATGCTGCACCCACACGCCCAGGCCCAGCAGACACCCCGACAGCCGCCCTCCCACCCACGCAGACAGACAGACAGACTGTACACACAGGTACTCCCAGACAGATGGACATTCCCACCCAGACAGACACACCAGGCACACGCAACCTGTGCGCATACTCTGAGGCACCACAGAAACCGCCCCCACCCCCACCCAACACAGTCTCAAGGTGACACACATCCCCACCTGCATGCACACTGCATTTACACTCTCAGACACCCAAATGGGCGTTTACACACACATAGAGCACACTCATGCACACACTCCTCACACTCCCAGATACCACAAACATCCACACCCCGCAACACCCACAAACCCTCCCATGCCCCACACAGAGCCACACTCCTGGGCACATAGGCAGACATGCACATACACACACACACACACACACACACACACCCCACATGCACTCTCACACCACTGCACCACAGTGTGCTCCAGAGCCCTGAGTGTAATGATCTCACCCTCGTGCTGCCAGCACTTCTGCCCAGCAAGAGATTCTGATGGGGAGAAAGCAGACATACGAGGAACCCACCTCCATCCAAAGTCTCACATGGAGTAGGCATGGGCGAGGACCAAGGCGGGGCTTGAGGATGGGCTGTGAGGGCTGGGTCCATGGTGCTCCATGGGCGAGGACCAAGGCAGGGGTCAAGGACGGGCTGTGGGGGCTGGGGTCCATAGTGCCCCATGGCCTGGGCAGGCTCACTGCAGAGCAGTCTGGGTGAGGAGCTGGAT
This sequence comes from Tolypeutes matacus, assembly GCA_026826555.1. NCBI lineage: Eukaryota > Metazoa > Chordata > Mammalia > Cingulata > Chlamyphoridae > Tolypeutes > Tolypeutes matacus. The sequence goes on from JAKSZT010054160.1 coordinate 3,346,522, forward strand.
CCCAGCAGGGTTGGAGACTTCAGTGATTTGGAGTCAAGAGGTGGGTAGGGGATATCCAGACCTCAGGATGACCAGGGTCAGGCCAGGTTGCCCTGGTTACGAGCACCCAGGAGACCTTCCCAGTACTCCATATGATCCCAGCTGGCCGACAATGGCAGCAAGCAGTACCATAATAATACAGATGGACCTTCTCTCTGCTCACAAACATTTTCACTTCCAAGATGGCATTTGATTGCATCCTCGGATTGTGCCCCCCAGGGGTCAGCATTACTCCCATCCCACAGATGAGGAAACTGAGGTCTGGAATGGAAAAAAGACTCACCCAGAGTCCCACAGAGTAAATGAATCCAGCTCTCCTCATGTCACAGCCAGAATTTCACAAGAAAACCACCAGCTCCAAATAACAGTCCATCTGTCCTCAGAAACCTCCTAAAGCCAGTCTGTGCTGCCACCATGGCCCTCCTTAGGGAACACAGAAGAAGCCCTCCAACTGGGCTCTGGCCAGGTGTGTGCGCAGGGTGCATATCTGCACGTGTGTGGGTGTCAGAGGTGTGTGGAGATGTGCATGATGGTTGGGGCATGGGACAGGGTATGTGGAGGTGGGGAGGGGGGTGTGGGAGCATCGCTGGGGGCAGACATTAGAAAAGGGTACATCTCTGTAGACATGGGTATACAGGTGTGTCTAATGGAAATGTGCAATGCTGGCAGTGTAGGGGACCTGTGGGAGGGTGCAGTGTGACTGTGGGCTCATCACGTGAGAGAAGCCCACAAGAGGGAGCATGTGAGGGGTGAGTGTGCAGGGCTATAAGTATGCATGGGAGGGGAGGTATGGGGGTATGGGGGAGGGCACACTCAGCCTGTGTGTGTCCCTTGTGCCTCCACTCCACACCAGGAGGTAGGCTCCACTTATCCACTGTGGCAGTTTGAATTTTGAGAATCCCAGAAAAAGACTATGTTCTTGAACTAATCCATTCCTGTGGCTGTGGGGCCCTCTGATTGCATTAAACTCAGTTAAGGGACCTTTGATTAGATCACTTGATTAGATCATTTTAGGGCTTTTGATTGGACTACATCAGTGAGGCATGACCCAGGCTGGGTCTCCACCCTTATGCTGGGTCTTGTATAAACTGAGAACACAGAGAGAAACATACACACAGAGCAAGGGAGCGCTACCATTTGACTCTGCCATGGGAGAGAGAAGACTCCAGGTTCACCTACAGCTGCAGAAAGACAGAGAAGCCCCGAGAGGCTCTAGGAGATGAGGCCCAGGGAGAGATGCCTGATCACCCACAGCTGAGCTTGATGAGAAAGTAGAGATGGGCAGACCCATCATCTTGCCTCACCACGTGGCAGGACTCCAGGATCTGCTAGCAGCTGACCTTTGATGAGAAAGCATCTCTTATGAAGTCTTGATTTGGACATTTTCGCAGCCTCAGAGAACTGCAAGCTTTTACCCCTACATAAATTCCCTTTATAAAAGCCAGCCCATTTCTGGTATTTTTACATTGGCAGCCTTTGGCAACCTAAGACACCACCCTGTCTGTTTCTATTCCTTTCCCCTCCCTCAGGGGTTTCTCTAGCCAGGCAACCCTGCCCTCAGCACAGGCAACTCTTAAAGGATTTGCTGGAGATAATAGGGGATGCAGATACTAGCAGAGGGGGGTGCTGGCGATTCACCCCAAGCCTGCTCCTCCTCCTCCCTTTAGTTGTCAGTTATCCACCCACCCACCAGACAGTGAGCTCAGGGGGTGGGGGGAGCAAAGGCTGCTCAGGGTCAGCAGCTCAGCCCCACCTCCCGCTGTGCCTCCCTTCTTGCATCCAATCCTTCCAGCACCTGACTTAGCACCCGCTAAGTACCCGGCTTGGGGAGAGGAGGGGTTCCTGGAGCCCCAAAACAATGGGACACAAGCCCCGCCTCTGGGAAAACAACAACAAAATCAGCCCCCAAAGGCCCAGGCGTATAAGGAGAGATGCCTCATGAGGACAGAGCTCAGACCTGCAGTGATTTCTGGCCTGGGGCCCCTGGCAGCTGTCAGGAGGGAGGGGGTGTCTGAGAAGGAAAGAGGATGCCATGTGCAGGGGCAGCACCAGTAACAGCACCACCTCCCTCCGCTTATTTTCTGGTTTGAGCCAAAGACGTGCGAGCAGTTTGTGGGAATTGTCACTCTACCTTGTCAAAAGCCCTGGGAGGTAAGTACTGTCATCACCCAAGCTAATAAGGGCTGTATCCACAGGATTTGAGAGAAATGTGGCTTTCGAGGCACATTGGGTGGCAGATGTGGTTTTAGAAAGGCTTCACCTCTGCCCTGAAGTGTATGAGGGAAAGATGGCACCATCCCCAGCAAAAAGCACCCAGTCTCTTCCAGAGCTCCCTCCAAGCAGCCACGAAACTCTCCCAGAACCCACTTTCCAGGAGTTTCCCATTAGGGTTTCCAAGGATGAGGGTAAGAAGGTAAGAAGGGGGGGGGTGCTAGCCACTGTCTCGGGCCTGGGCATGTATCTGTAGCTCCCAGAATGGAGCCCTCCAGGGACCTTCTGGGCTGACAGCCTTCTCTCCAGGGAGCAGCGATGGTAAGTCGGACCCTGGAAGGGGCACTGCCATCCCCCTGCGAGGCAGCCCTTCTGGAACATTCCCCCACCATTGTGGATCCAACACAGCATCCCTCATGGCCTCCCTCCTCACGGCCCACTCCAGATGAGGAACTTGGAGAACTATAAAGGCCAGGGCCAACAGGACCTCATTTACCGAAGGAGAGCTTGAAGCCAGCCAAGTGGGCAGCAGGGTGGCCGCAGCCCAGCCTAAGGGCGCACGGCTGGGCAGCAGCAGGGCTGGAGTTTGAGCACAAGCCTCACGCTGCCGTGCCCGGCCACACAGAGCAGGTAGGGGCTGAGGTCATCTGAAGTGGGACATATTTCTCTTACTCCTTTCCTCTCCTCCTCCCTCCTGCCTCTTTGCCTCTCCTTCCCCTCACCCCCAGATCTGCCACCTCTTTCTCTTTCTCCTTTTTCCTCTTCTTTCTCCTCCCTTGTACCTCCTCTAGCATAAGTGAAGCAATAAACTGTCCTTCTCTGGTTCCAGATCAGAAAATCAGATCTCTGGGTGAGGGGGACCTTGGAGGGCTTGCTCCCCATTTGTAGTAGACAGAATGATAGCCCCCCAAAGACGGTCCCATCCTGGTCCCCAGGACTTGTGAGCATGTTGGGATACGTGGTCAAGGGAACTAAGGTTGTGGATGGAATTAAACGTGCTCATCAGCTGACCTGGAGAGGGAGCGATTAGGCTGGGTTATCCAAGTCACCCTGTGTGATCACCAGAGTCCTTAACCGTGGAAGAGGGGAAGCATAAGGAGACCCAGACAGACAGCCATGTGAGAAGGATTAAACCAGCGTTGCCAGCTTTGAAGGGGAAAGAAGGGGCCATGAGCCAAGGGATGCAGGTGGCCCCTGGAAGCTGGAAAAGGCAAAGAAACAATTCTTCCCTACAATCTCCAGACAGAACGCAGCCCTGCTGATACCTTGATTTTAGGCCAGGGAGACCCTTTCAGAACTGTAAGATAAGGAATTTGTGCTGTTGTAAACCACCAATTTTGTGGCAATTTGTTATAGCAGCAGTAGGAAACTAATACCACATTCCCAGTCCCCAGGTAGTCTGTGCCATATACCTCCCATGGAAGACAACTCCCTCCAACCTCAGTTGGCTCTCACTTTTCTCCAAACTGTACCCCCTCAGAATGCTTTCCAGTGGGCCAGCTCTGACTCTCTGGGTCCCCCAAACCAGCTACTCTTTCTTTGCCTTTCTGATATTTAAAGGCAGCATCATGGGATTAGTCCCCCCATATTCTTTTCTTCTCTTTGCCCAGCATCCCCAGAATTCTTTTCTGAATGTCCCACTGGAAACCCTTCTCAAAGGAAGCTGCTGATTCCCTAACTCCAAGCCTTCTTCTTTTTGGGGTCACTCATGCCCACATGAAAATTCTCAGGAGCTTAGACTATGTCTGCCCACCCAAGGAGACATTGGGTTAGAATGGGGGCCATGGTTTCTCTGGCTGTGTGGCCTTAAACAAATCCATGCCCTCTCTGGACCTCTGATACTCCATCTGTTCAATGAAATGAAACTCTGTAAGCTCTGTGGGGGCCCATAGGAGAGAGTAGGTCTTAACTGCCTGATTCCTTTGCCAGCCAAACCCTCAAGCACCTGCCTTCTCTCCATGTTGCATGTCATTGGGGGGAGGGGGAGGGGAGGGGAGGGGAGGGGAGGGGAGAGGAGAAGAGACATGTCCCTACAGAAATTGTATCCCAATGTTTTATTATGTGCTCTGGCTCGGACAGCACCTTATTTAATGGTGTGTCGGATGATGGTACAAATTTATGACTGAAGGTTTACATCACAGACAGCTGGAATGAATGACAATAAATTAATTTAAAGTGCTACGAAAGTGTTCCCCAAAGTATATGTGCTTATGAGCTCTGGGCTAATAATTTATAAATGCATGCCTTTTATAATCCAGGTCTTAAGTCTTGAAAGCAGCTAGTTAAAAAGCAGTCACATGACATAAATTATTTTTATTAATATCATGAGTGCATGATTAGGGTGGTGGGAATGGTGGTGTCCAGTCCGTGCCTTCTGCGTCCAAGCATTGCTGCCTTTCTCCCATCCTCTCGTCCTGAGAGGCTTGGACCTCACGGCCCCAGGCTCCAGCCCAGCCCGGGTCCCCTCACACCCTGAGCTTGTACCCCCCACACCCTGACACATCACATCCCAAAGAGACAAAAATTTCCCTCCATCTCCACTATGGGTTCCTACCTCTAAGGACATCTATATGCTCATCAGATTGGAGACAGCAAACATCCTTATCTACAAGCAGCCCAGACATTCATTGCTTGGCCTCAGTTGCCTCACCTATAAAATGAACACCACAACCTTGACCTCACAGGCTGCAGGACTGTCAGGAGAATCAATTAAGGCCACGTTTAAGAACCCAATCAAATTTGTTGTTTTTGAGGGACTCTCTCCCACAAGAGGGAGGGAAAATTGCAAAGTGATTTATGAAACCAGGACCCTTGCAGTTGGTTCACCTGTTCAGATTTTCTTGATACACTACAAGACGATCCTATCCTTCTCCAGTCCCATTCCAAACCTTTCTTCTCTCTAATGCCAATCCCACCACGTGAGCCTTGGGGCCAGGCCCTGCCATTTTCTCTGGGTTTCCACCAATAATGCCCTTGTATTTTCATCGTCTCCTATATTACATTCAAGAAAGCCAAAAATTCTTTGCAGCTCCTCCCATAAAGAGATGGAGCTTATTTCCCTGCCTCTTGAATCAGGGCTGGCCTGAGACTTGCTTTGAATGATAGAACGTGGTGGACATGATGTTGTGTAACCTCCAGGACTACAGCTCCTTCTTTGAAGTGCTCGATATTCTCCCTCTTGGCACCAGCCGCCATGCTGTGAGAAGCCCAGTCAGCTTGGAAAGGCCACATGGGGGAGGACAAAGGAGTTCCAGCAGGCAATCCCCGGCAAGCTCCCGGCCAACAGCCGGCACCCAGTGCCTCCATGTGGGTGAGCCATCTTGAAGTTCTAGCCAGGCTTATAGGTAGCTGCTGCCCCGGCCTACACCGTGAGAACCAGCTGAGCCCAGTCTACCCAAGAACTATGAGTTAACAAATGGATGTTGTTTTAAACCTCTAAGCTTTGGGGTGGATTGTTAACACAACAATGAATAGATAACCGGAGTACCCCTTGCTACTGGCTGCTTCTCATCAGCAATTGAACGTGCCCAAGTCCCTCTATCTAAAATCATCCTTTAATCCCAAATCCCTTGCCAGATCCAACCTTAATGCACTCTCCCCATTCCCAAAGTGTAAGAGAGAAGTATGTCCAGTGTTCCCCTTTCTCCCTTCCCACCCTCAACTGTCAGCACTCCAGCTTTTGCTCCCTACACTCCTCCAAAACGGTCATCCCAAGGTCACCAGAGACTGCTGTCTGTTAGTCCCAGAGTTGATCTGACTTGACTTCAGGCAGCATACCTCACGGTACCCACTTCCTTTCCCTGCTTTGGCTCCTGTATGCAACTCTCTTGGTTCTCACCTCTACTCTTCCTTGACATTTTCTTCCATCTTAGTTACACACTTCTTTCCCTCTTCTCCCTGATCTTCCTTTCTCTGTCTAGAATCCTCCTCTCTCCAGGCCAAAACCATCCTAAGTTTGTATATCCAGCCCAGATTCTCTCTCTAGATCAATAGATCCAAGGGCTTCTTGGACCTCTCCAATTGAATGCCGTGCAGGCACTTTAACTCAACAAGTCCTGCACCTACTTATCATTGCCACACCTCCTTTCCTGCTCCTCTTCCAGGAACTGGAGCTACCATCTACCCAACTGCCCAAGTTCCAATTCTGGAATCTATTTGTATTTTATTCTGCCTCCTCCTCACATAAAATAGTTCACCAGCTCCTGCTGAGCCTACCTCTAAACTGGTTTAAAATCCATTGTCCCCACTGCCATTGCCCTTAGGCCACCACGATCTCTAACCTGGAATACTACTGATCTCCCCACTTGCACTTTCTTACCCAATCCTTTCTCCAGTCTGAAGTAGAGAGACCCTAATTATATCACTTTCCAACCTAAAAGTTCTTCAATGGAGTTCCATTGTATTTAGAATAAAAGCCGGACTCCTCCATGTGACTTATAGGCCCTGCTCATCAGACCCCGGACCACCAAACCAGCCCTAAATCTGACCACACCCCATGGTCACACTGGGCTCCAGCCAAGAGGATTGATTTCATTTCTCTAATCTCCTGTGTACTCACACACGGGCCTTCATACCTGCTGTTCCTTCTGCCTGGGACACCCTTCCCTCCTCCCTGGCCCAGCACACACCACCTCTTCAGGCCTCGGATTCATCAGGAAGCTTTGCCTGATCCCCTCACCTCACCCTGGAGTGGCTGTCCCTGCTATCTACCCTACTGCACAACCTGCCCTGCCCTTCCCATCCCCCACCTCTGTCCTGCCTTTCTTTCTCTTAGCACTTCTATCCCTTGATGTCAACTGCTTGGTGAATTATTTGTCTCCTCAGCTGAACAGTCAGTTCTGGGTGGGCGGGAACTGTTTATTATGACCCAGCACAGTAGTTGGCACAGCCTAAATACTCAATAAATATGTGTGGATTAATGCACGATAGATGAATCTTGGAAAAACATCATGTCCTTGCCTCTTCAGCCCCTGTCAAAGCCTGGCTTTAGCACATTTGTAGAAGAGTCCCTACCTTCAACCTTCACCCACTCAGCCACTCAGCACCCATTTAATGAGCACCAATCATGTGCCCAACCCTGAGATGGACAAATGAATGACAAATGAATGGATAAACAAAACTACCCAGCAATGCAAAGGACCAAACTTCTGATATATACAGCAACATGGATAGATTTCAAAAGCAATATGCTAAGTAAGTGCCGCCAGACACAAAATCATACATACTATATGATTCCATCTATATGACATTCTAGAACAGGAAAGATCAGAGGGACAGAAAGGAATCAGGCACATCCCAGGGCATGTGTCACAAGAAAAAGAATCAGGTGGAAGTCAAGTCTCCTGTACAAGAAGTCATTCAGCATCTCTTCTGTCATAATCTATTAATTAGAAGTGAGTCACTAAGACTGTCCATATTCAAGGGAATTATCAACCACTTTTTGATGGGAAGAGCTTTAAAGAGTTTGAGGCATGTTTTTAAACCATCATAGGTGCCACCTGATTGCCGGGCAATGCCATGACTAACATGTGTGGTGGCCTTTTGCACTAACAGGCACCTGGGATGGCCCAAAGGCAGCTCTTTTTATTGTACAAACATTAGCAGAATAATATTAAAAGAGTATTTTTTTTTAAATCACTCCTAATTGTTACTTTCTTTGTGTTTGACCATAAGTCATTTAATGTCTCTGTGCCTCAGTTTCCTGATCTGTAAAATAGGGATAATTATCAAACCTACCACATAGTGTTATTGTGAGGATTAAACAAGGTAATGTATCTAAAGTGCTGAGACCAATGCTTGGCATATGCTAAGTCTTAACAACACTGAGTCCTAACAACATCTCTCATGAGCTGGCAGAAGTAGTAAATGAGATAATTCATGGAAAGAACTTAGAACAGTGTCTGGCATATGAAAATAAATAAATTACACTTTGTTATTATTACAGTTAAAATAATGATTACTAGTGATGTCTCCCCAAGACCTCTAGGATAACATCCAAACTCCTTAAAGTCCTTTCAGTTGAGGTTCTTTGCAAACACATCCTTGCCTAACCCTCTGGTTCACCTCTACTCTCTCCCCACCACACACACGCACCAACTTCACCATCCCTGAATGTGCTTCTATTTAGCCCCTTCTCCTGAGATATAGTCACTCACACCTCTTCCTGGTGAACTTCTATTCATCACAAACATTTGACTGGGAATAAAAAAGGGATGGTCACCCAGTCCCCTCTGGATTGGGGGAAGAACTATGGACTAGAGTGGACTTGATGTTATTCTCTTGTTCACATATGGTGATTCTAGCAATGCAAGAAATTATAACAATGAGGTGAAGCCAGTGGCCACTTGACACTTTTGGGGTAGGGAGGGGATGAGCAGTTGAAATACAGGGGCTTCTTTGGGAGTTGGAGGTTATCCTGAGTACTGTTGTGGCAACAGATGTAGGCCATTTTAAATCAGCACACACCACTAAGAACTGAGTGGGAGAGAGTGTGGTGGTCTACAGTGTGAACTGTGGTCTATGGTTGGTGGCAAGGCTCCAGGATGTGTAAGTTCATTGAGGGTGGTGGGCCACACTGTGGGAGATGTTTGTGTGGGATGTGGGGGGAGGTGTGGGAGGTGGGCAACATGGGAATCCCAGTGGGTTCCATGTAATATTTTGGGTAATCTAAGCACCTCTTAAAATATATGTATATATATATATATATATATAAACAACATTTTTGTAAGCAAAAAAAAAAAAAGGGATGGTCAGTGATGTCTACTTGTAGCTATGACAGAATAACTGGTAATCAGAATAGCCCTACCCTTCCCCACACACACAAATAAAACAAAACTGAACAACACAGAAACATCTCTTTTCACCTATTGGATAACAGGAGCACAGGTCTGTGATTCCAAAGAGAAGGGAAGCAGAATGAAATATGCTTTATATTCCCAATGTTCTAATTGGAGACACTTTCCAGACCACTGAACAAAAAGAAAGTAATCACCTAGAGCATAGCAGTCTCACTGAGCTGATGAGACAAAGATTGAAGTACAGGGAAATTGAGGGTGCTGGAAATTGTGGGAAAGAGTACCATAAAGGAGGGAGCTGGGCATAGAAAGAGCTCCAACAATCTGCTTAGGCATTCTCTTGAGCCTTTGGCAGAATTAAAAGCTATGAATGTGTTGGGTGAGACTCAATGAGGCCAAGCAGAGACCAGCTATAAGAGGAAAAATGACTACCAGTGAGCTATGATTTGAACAACTAACAGAGCCATACAGAGCTGGGAAATTTCAAGTTCCAACCAGTCAGAGTAGAGAGACCTCATTGATCACTTTAACAAAGCTCTAAAATAAGCCTCCAAAGGAGCAACCTGATCTGTAAGTATACTAACTATCTGTCAAAACAATAGCTTTAATATTCTTTAAAGGATGACAAAATCCAAACACTTAGCAATGTAATATCACAATGTCTAGCATCCATACAAAACTACCAGACATGCAAGAAAATAGGAAAATGTAATGCACAACCAGAAGAAAAATAAGCCAATAGAAATAGATCTAGGTAACAGAAATTATGGAAGTAGCAGAAAAAGACTTTAAAATAGTTATTATAAAATATATTCAAGGTTTCGAAGGAAAACAGGAACATAAGAGATAAATGGAAACTATAAAAAAGAAACAAATGGAACTTGAAGAACTGAAAAATCCAATATCTGAAATAAATGTTTCATAGGAAGGAATAGCAGATAAGACATTGCAGACAAAAAGATCAGTGAACTTGAAGACGGTAATAGAAACTATCCAAACCAAAGCACAAACAAAGATGAAAGAATGCATTGCCAGAAGACTGTAACTACAAGAAATATTAAATGAAGCTCTTCAGGATGGAGGAAAATGATATCATTTGGAAACATGGATCTACACAAGGAAAGAAGAATACTGTAAATTGTAAATATTTCAATATTATATAAGAATTGTTTTCTTATTTTAAAATAATTTTATAAGATAACTGATTGCTTAAGGCAAAAATAATAGCAAGTATTGTTGGGTATATAATATATGTAAAAATAAAATGAATCCCACTAATATCACAAAGGACAGAGGTAGAGGTGAATGGAACATATAGTTTCTTTGTGTGAAATGGTATAATTTTATTTGAACATAGAATATTATAAGGTTAAAAAGATATGAACTCTAGAGCAGCCATTAAAAAAGAAAACAAAGAGGCATAATTCATGAGATAACAGAAGAGATAAAATGAGATATTTTTAAAAGAAAAAATAGAAGGCAAATATCAAGATAGATGGGCTTAAAGCCAGCCATATCAATAATTATATCAAATGTAAATTATCTAACCATGCCAACTAAAAAGCAGAGGTTGTCCAAATTGAGTGACAAAGCAAGAGCCAACTATATGCTATCTACAAGCAACATACTTTAAATATAAAGACACAAAGAGGTTAAAAAGATAGAAAAAGATGCATCATGCAAATACATATCATAAGAAAAGTTAATTGGCTATATTAATATCAAAGTAGATTTCAGATCAAGGACTGTTACCAGAGACTTTTTTTTAAAGACATTTTATAACGTTAAGGAAGTCAATTCATCAAGAAGGCATAACAATATTAAATGTGTATGCACCTAATAACAAAATTTCAAAACATAGGAAGCAGAAATTGATAGAACTGAAATGAATACATTCACCATAAGACTGAAGATTTCAAAATTTCTCTCTCAGTAATGGACAGAACTTGTAGACAGAAAACAAGTAAGGAGATTGAAAACATGAACCACACCATCAATCATCTTGACCTAACTGACATTTATAGAATGTCCCACCCAACAATCACAGAATCTTCATTCTTTTCAATCACAAATGAAGCATTCACCAAAACAGACCATTTACTGGGTCATAAAACAAAGCTTAATAAATTTCAAAAGCTTGAACTCAGACAGAATCTGGTCTCTGACCAAAATGGAATTAAATTATAGATCAATGACAAAAAGGTATTGGAAAATATGTAAATATTCAGAAATTAAACAACAGATTTCTAAATAAACCATAAGTCAAAGAAGAAATCATAAGGGAAATTAGAAAATATTTTGAACTGAATGAAAAAAATGAAAACACACCAAATCAATATTTGTAGGATTTGGCTAAAGGAGTGGCCAGAGGGAAATGTATAGCTTTAAATGGTTATATTAGAAAAAAATGAACATTTTTTTTTTTAACATTTGTGCAAAAAAGAGTTAGCAGGCTTTGCTGTTCTTAGAAAGGCCTGCTGGAGGGGGGCGGATGTGGCTCAAATGATTGGGCATCCGTCTGCCATATGGAGGGACCTGGGTTTGATCCCTGGGACCTCCCGGTAAAAAAAAAAAAGAAAGCCTGCTGGCAAAGTTGGCCCTTGGCTGGCATCTAAGAATTTAGATTTTTGGGAGGTTTCCTGTCATTCCCTGATAACAATGGTCACTGTGCCTAAACTGTTCATGCAAGCAATATGTTTGAGGCTGAGCACTGCTCTCCTTCTGGGAATCTGTGAGGATTTGCCAGGCAGAGAGTGCCTATATGGCCTGCTCCCAAGAAAAACCCTGGGTACTGAGGCTCTTATGAGCTTTCCTAGTAGACAACATTTCACATATGTTGTCACAACTCATTGCTGGAGGAATTAAGTATGCCCTGTTTTACTCCACTGGGAGAGGACTCTTGGAAGCTTATGCCTGGGTTCATCTGAACTTTAATTCATGCCCCTTTTATCTTTGTTAATTTTGCTTTGTATTCTTTTGCTGTAATAATTCTTAGCCATGAGGATGGCTATATGCTATGTCCTGGAAGTCCTTCTAGAAAATCACCAAACCTGAGTGTGGTCTTGGGGATTCCCCACCCATGTCATTGTTCTAAGTATCCACTTAAGGAAGTTTGAAGAAAAAAAAGCAAGCTACAACCAAATATGAAAAAATAATAAAAATTTAAAAAGAAGGGAAATGATCAGCAAAAATCAATAAACTAGACAATGGACACAAGGAAACTCAATGGAACCAATAGGTTATTCTTTTGAAAAGATTAATAAAATTGATGGCCCTCAAGCTAGACTGATCAAGAAAAAAGAAAGAAAACACAAATTACCAATATCAGGATTCAAAGTGTTTTCATCACTATAGATCTTACAGATGTTAAAAGAATATAAAGAAATATTATGAATAACTTTAAAATAATAACTTTAGCAACTTAAATGAACAAATTCCTTGAAAAAAAGAAAATCACCAAAATTGACATAAGAAGAAACAGAAAACATAATTAGCTCCATATTGATTACTGAAATTGGTTTCATAAAACCTTCCCACAAAGAAAACTTCAGGCCTACATGACTTCTTAGCGAATTTTATCAAACATTAAAGTAAGAAATAATGCCAATCAGACACAAACTTTTGCAAATAGAAGAGCAGGGAACACTTCCCAATTAGCTTGATGAGGACAACATTACACTGATACCAACACTAGGCAGAAAAACTGCATGAAAACTGAAAATGAATGAAAATCCCAGTGGACTTTTAAAAAATTAGAAATTTGCCAGCTGATTCTAAAATGTATATGAGAAAGAAAAAGATTTAGAATACCCAAAACAATTTTGGAAAAGAAGGAAAAATTTGGAGGACTTACCTTGTCTAATTTTAAGACTTACTATATAGCTACAGTAATCAATAGAGCATGGTATTGGCATAAGGAGAGATATATAGATTGGAGTAACAGATTGAAGTTTAGAAATAGATCCACACATCTATGATAAATTGATTTTTTGAACAAAGATGACAAGGTTATTCAGTGGGCAAAAGATTACATTTGTGACAAAAGGTGCTAAAACAAATGCATATCCAAATGGACCCAAACCTCATGTCACACCACTCACATATAGATACACACACACACACTATACACACACACACACACACCATACATCTAAACATAAAAGATGAAGTTATAAAATGTATAGCGGGCGGCAGATGTGGCTCAAATGGTTGGGCGTCTGTCTGCCATATGGAGGGACCTCGGTTCGATCCCCAGGACCTCCTGGTAAAATAAAATATATATATATAGAAGGCACATGGGCTGCCAGGCTCTGTGTGCCGGTGAGCCACCAGGCCCCAGGAACCATGCAGCAAGATGATGATGTAACAGGAGAGAGACAAGACAAGATGCTCCGAAAGCTCTGAAAACCAGGAACCGAGGTGGCGCAGGTGGCAGGACACCTCTCTCCTACATTGGAGGTCTCCAGGATCGAGTCCTGGTGAAGACTGGAGGAGCAGGATGAGAAGAGATGGCAGGAAACAGACACAGAGAATTGCCCAGCGAATGGACACAAAACAGCAAATGGGGAAGGGGGGTTTTAAAATGGATAAAGTAAATAAACAAATCTTTAAGAGAAAAAAAAAAAATGTATAGCAGAAAACTTAAGAGAAAACCATTTCACCCTAGTGGGTAGACAAAGACTAATTCTTGGACAAGTCATAAGAAGAACTAACCAGACAAGCAAAAAACTGATAAATTGGACTTTTGCTCTTCAAAAGATACCATTAAGAAAGTGAAAAGTCAAGTCACAGACTTGGTAAAAATGTTTGCAATACACATATCTGACAAATGACTCGTATTCAGAATTTAGATAAGAATTCTTACAACTCAATAAGAATACAAACAACTCAATAAAATTGGAAAAAGCTTTTGTTATTTGCTTCACCAAAGAAGATATATGCACCTAAAATTATTTTCAACATCTGCAACATCAAATACAAATTAAAATCACAAAGAGAGATCATTTTGTATCACCAAGTATGGCTAAAATTAAAATGAAACAAATGAAATGCCCATACATTTGATAGTGGGCAAAATTGTGCAAACACTTTGGAAGAGAGTTTGGCATTTTCTTGTAAGATAAAACATGTACTTACCATACAACCCGATGATTCCACTTTCTAGGCATTGACCAACGAGAAATGAAAACATAAATTCGTGAAAAGATTTATGTGTGAATGTTCATAGCAGCTTTATTCAAAATAGTCCAAACTGGAAACAACCCAAATGTCTATCAGCTGATGAATAGACAGACAAAACTATGGTATATCCATTCACTGGAATACTGCTCAGCAATAAAAGTGCCAAACTACTGACACATGAAAAAACATGGAACAACATGGATACATCTCAAAACAATTATGCAGAGCAAAAGAAGCCTTACACAAAAGAGCACATGTTGTTTAATTCCATTTATATGAAATACTAGAACAAGCTAAACTAATCTATAGGTGATAGAACTCAAATCAGTAGTTGCCTGGAGTGGGGGTAAGGAAAGGGTTTGACAGGAAAGGGGTGCTCAGGAGTTTTGAGGGCTGAGGGAAGTGTTCTGTAACTTAAGGTTACATATATATATGTCTGTCAAAACTCAAGACTGTACAATCAAAATAGGTACACTTTATAAATCAATTCTCAACAAAGTTGACTTTTTTTTTAAAAAAAAAAAGAAATGGTTGGAAGAGGAAAACTGCCTTTGTAGGTCCCTGGAGCAGCCTTTTCCTTGCAGCCCCTGGAGGAGACAAGGCTAGAACCCCAGGCCCAAAGACCTGATCCCTTTGTAGGTTTTTTTCTCTCAGTTTAATTCAGCAATTACTTATTGATCACCTACTTAACAGGCAGGTGACCTTGCCAATGTTCCTCACCTTGCCTCCGTTTCTTTCTCTGTAAAATAGAGATAATAACAGGGTCCCCTGGAAGGTTTGTCATGAGGATTAAATGAGGAGTAAATGAGATGGCTCTTATAAAGCACTTAGCACATAGTCATGGTAAGCTACGGGCATTAGCTGTTGTTGCAGATGACGTGTGTGTCCACAGCCTCAGAAGCCCGTCCACGTGCACATCTGTGTACCTCCTGCACAAAGACAAAACCCAGGGGCAGCTGCCAGATCCTATCTTCACCCCTCCTTGGCTATGAGAGCTGAAGCTGGTGATTTAGCACCTCTGTTTCCTGAAAAGTAGGGGTCACCCCGGTGCCTATGTCCTAAGGAGGTTGTGGGCATTAAATGAGCTAGTGGAAGTGAAGCACTCAGGGCTCAGCACTCAACCTGGCATACTGTGAGTGTTCCAGAAATGTTAGCGGTAGTTACTATTCCCAGTACCATCACATTTTACTAAAGAAAACCGAAGCCCAAAAACACTGGGCCAGTTGGCCGAGGTGACACAGCAAGTTAGCCGATAAGAACCCCATCTCCTGATTCACAGGAGGGCTCTTCAGCCAGGAACCTGAAGGACTGTCATCTCCTCTGAATGTTTCTATTTCCTCCCACCACATTCCTAGGCCTCTCTCACCAAATCGTGGAAGCTTCCTGTACCCTAAGTCTTCAGGCAGGTTGGGAAAAGAAGCACCCCCCCACTCCGGCCCTCTGGTCTCCTCCACTCCACTCTGAGGGTGATTTAGCCTGAGCTGGAGGAGGATCCAGATCAGAAACGGCAGGTGGGCCTTGGGAGATTGTACCTCTCCAAGGTTTCTCCTTGGGATCCTGGCGAGGAACTTCTCAAGGCCATAAAGGGTGCTCCCAGGAGAGAAACTGAGGCAGAATCCCCCAACACACATATGCACCCATGGCCGGAAGCATAAACAGCAGCCAGTAATAAGTCACTCTACAGCCTCTACTCTGGGGAGAGGCAGGGGCCTATGCAGGGTAGGCAGCACCTGGGATGGGGCTCCCAACCAGAGACCAGCCTCCCTACTCACATATTCTAGTGAGATGTCCACATATCTGCTTTCACCCCATTTTACAGATGGGGAAACTGAGGACCTTCCATAACCAATAGTGCTTAAGTACCAACTGGGAGCCAGGCAAGGGGGGGAGAAGACCTGGGTTCCAGGCCTGGCCCTGCTCTTCACTCCCACTGTGGCCTTGGACAAATCATAGGGAAATCCAAGTTCAAGGGGGCACAGTCCAGGCCTCAAAGCATGGCTCTCGGTGGTGCCCGGGGCCGGGGGTGTGTGGATCAAACATGTGACTGTAATGGCAGGAGACAGGAAGAATGGTGACCAGTGGCCTGGGGACCCAGAAAGCCTTTCTGGAGAAGAAGACTTTGTGCTGGCCCTGCAGGATGAATAGGAGCAAAGCAGAGAGAGACAAGCTGGAAGGGCATTCTGAGCCAAGGGAACAGCGTGTGCTTGGGGGCATCAAAGCATGCATTCAGGGATCTCAGAGCTGTTGGCCTGCCCACAAGGAGGAAGCTTGGCAGGTTCAGGGCCCTAAGGATCTCTGGCTGCTGTAGAGCTAAAACACCTGCGTTTGGGTGCCCAGAGAAGCCAAGAGGGAGCACATGTGACCAGAGGCCAGGACAGTAACCCCTCCTGCCCACAGACAAGGGATTTCACCCTATCCTTCCAGGCTCAGACAGGTACCACCTGCTCCAGGAAGCCATCTGTGACGGTACTCCTAGACTCTGGAGCCAGGAAGGGCAGCAAAGAGACATTTTATGAAAGACTAAAACCAAAATATGTCTTTCTCAGGTCTGATTCAAGTCTCATAGCTCTGTCATGAAAAGCCCATGGGAGAGAATGTTCTGTGAGGCGATTAACACAAAATCCAGCCCTAGGGACGTTCAGTAAATGTTAGTTTCCTTAAGGGTTGGAAAGAACAGGCTTCATTATTCCCATTTTACACAGGGGGAAAGTGAGAGGCTCAGAAATGCCTGAGTAGCAGGCCCAAGGCCACGGAGCTTGTAAGTGAAAGAGATAATGTTCCTCTTTCTTCCATGGTGGCCCCATCCCAGGACCACTGTGAGAAGTACATAGAGTAATCATGCCTACAGGCTGGGAAAACTGCGGCCTAGAGAGGGCAAGGGCAGTCCCAGGTCACACAGCTATTGGCAGAAGCCAGACTTGACCCTGGATCTTCTGATGCCAAACCGGACCCCCCCAGTGAGCCTCAGACTGAGCCTGGGGGCATCCCTCTCAAGGCCCCAGGCCCGATGTAGAGGAGGAGGCCATGGCAGAACCTCAGTGAGGCCAGGGCTATGCCTGCTGCCCCCACAGGATTTAAGCACAGTGCCAATAGGTCCAGGGCAGGCTCTGCCGCCAAGCAGGGACTATAAGAAGCTGGTGAGAAAGCCAGAACTTCTTCCCACAGAGCAGAGGGCAGGAAACCTAGCATAGGTGGCCCTCAGCTGAAGAGGGAGGGATGGTGGCAGTGCCCTGGGCAGCTTGGAGCAAGAGGGAGGCAACAAGATGTCTTAGAACACACAGTTGGAGTCAGGAGATGTAGTTTCTACTTGCCACTCCCTTGCTTCCTAGCTGTGTGACTTTCCCATCCAGGCCTCAGTCTGTCCCCAAGCAGGGTGGTTTTGCTGGCCAGAGAGGCAATGATAGATAGATAGATAGATAGATAGATAGATAGATAGATAGATAGATAGATAGATAGATAGATAGATGGATAGATAGATGATGCATAGATGATAGGTAGATGATAGATGATAGATAGATAGATAGATAGATAGATAGATAGATAGATAGATAGATAGATAGATAGAT
>JAKSZT010054160.1:3364564-3388378 GCA_026826555.1 Tolypeutes matacus
GATAGATAGATAGATAGATAGATAGATAGATAGATAGATAGATAGATGATAGATAGATGATGGATGGATGGATAGATAGATAGATAGATAGATAGATAGATAGATAGATAGATAGATAGGCAAAAAAGTTGCAGAGGCTTTGGCATCAACATACTTGGGTTCTGGTCCCTCATCCACCAACTCCAGGAAAGATGTCTGTGGACAATCACTGACTCTACGCACCTCAGTTTCCTCATCTGTAAAATGGGGCTATTAGTACTATTACTACGGCATGCTGCTATACCAAAATTTACAGGTGCAAGTAATATCACATTCTTAATGTTTCTTTCAAGAAACTTAATTCTGCCCATTAGTTTCCATCCCACCATTCCACCTTCACTGTGATCATGCTTTCCGCTCCTCTGTCTTATTGAGGACAACTCACGTCAGCCTCCTACCTGTCCAGGTCACTGAAGAGACCCTCATGGCTGGAGACTGTGTGGCCCCTGAGGTTCCTATGGTCTCCTGCTTCACAGGCGAAGGCTGGGAGCAGGCACAGGCCTGGCCTCCAGGCACAAGGTCCAGGACCCACACCCAGACCAGGGCCGCTGAGCACCCTGCGGGCCTCCTTTACCTGGGCGCCTTCTGATCTGCCCCCGGCTCCATCCCCAGCTTCAGAGGCTCCCCTGGAACCCCGCTCCTCTCAAAAGTCCCCCACATCACCTTACATCATCAGGTTTAAGATGACCAGAGAGAGCCCTGGGTTTCGAGCAACTTCTGCAACTTCCCCCAAGTCACCGAGATAAGGAAACACCAAGGCATGGTCAGCAGAATAACCAATGTCAACGTCTCTAAAAATCCTCCTACACAGAACCACCTCTGAGGGTGGGGGAATAGTTAGAGGGTCTGCAAAGCCCACCTGAGGCTGCTGTCAAGGCAAAATGAGACCCCTACAGAAGGGGCTTCCAACCCCTTCCACCAGGCAGGCACCACTGGGGGTGAAGGAAAGGCCCAGAGAGGGGAAGAGTCTTGGGGAGGGCCACACAGCAAGTCAGGGCACCCAGACACCTTGTGCAGGGATCCTTCCCTGGCCCGAGGCCTCTGCCATAGGACAGGAGCACCCCTGGCACATTCCCAGGGTGTCTGGTTGCCAGCCTTTTAGGTGCTGTAGGTTCCAATGAGGGTTAAAGTTAGAGCCAAGTGGGAGAAGTATTTTTATTACCAGGGCTCATCATGTGGGCAGCAGAGGAGCCCAGCATCGCTTGAGCTGGCACAGGACAGGGTAGAAAAGGGTCCTTCTTCTTGTGCAAGAGACTCTGCATGGGCTGGAATTGGAGGGTAGAGGGGACAGCAGGGCAGGGGCTGCCTTGGGAGCTGGCAGGCAGAGAATTCCCTTAACAAAGAACCCAGAGATAAGGGACAGCCCAGGGAGTCCACCTCTGAAGGGGAGTCAGGAAAACTTGGTCTGCATCCTGGGCCTTAGTCTGCCAGTCTGGGAAATGGGTACAGGCCACAGAGGGAACTGTGAGACTCAAACGCTCTTTCCCCTGCAAAAGAACCTTTGCGAGAATCAAGTGATCCATCTACACACCCTCTATCCAACAGATTTTAGGGAGAGGGGAAACAGTGAAATTTCCTCTTGTTTCCTTGTTTCCTCAACTGCCTTTACCTGTGGATTATCCACAGGGCCAGACGTGAGTCATGGAGGACTACTAGTCCTTAAGAATGCCTGGGACACTCGCTGGAAGGGACACACCACAGAGGAATAATGCACTTCACCAAAAGGCATGTCCTTCACAAAAGGAGGTGTCCCTCCAAGTTCCCTGACACCCAGAGTGGCCCTCTAGCGATGCCCGTCTTCCAGGGGCTGGATATGTGAGGGGCTGGAGGTGCTGTGGGAAAGCCTGGAGAGGGCCTCCGGTGCTACCCTGTTCAGGGGTGAATTCCTCACCTGTAAAGTCAAGGTTTGGAGGGAGTGGTCTGGAAGACTGGGGCCAGTTCTGCAATGGGCCCAGCCTTGAGAGACTTCTCAGGGACAACCGGGGCTGCCCTGGGCTTGGGGAAGAGGAGGGAATTTCCTGCTCCATACCGTGCTGTAGGCTGAGCTGGAGTTCAGGACCCCTTAAGACCCCCACCCCCACCCCATTTCTCCTCTCCCAGGGCTTGACAGCTGAACCTGGAAGGAGGCCAGGTAGGAAGAGCCAGCCTCCATAGCTAGTTCCTGGGGAGGGAGAGGGAGAGGGGGGAGTTCTTTTTCTGAAAAGGGAGCCTCTCCCCCTGAAGCAGCCTTCTCCCCACTCTGCCCCGTGTGGCCCTTCTGAACATGGTCATGACCACGGCACTCCCTTACTCACCCACCCTCAGTCATCCCCACTGCCTGAGCCAGGTTCCCCAACCTGGCTAACCAGGGGAACTTCCAGAGAAGGATTGCTCTTGGACCTTCTCCAAGTTTCTCATTTGGCAGCCAAGCCATCTGAGTCTCAGAGAGGCAAAGTGACTTGCCCAAGGTCGCACAGCAGGAGGATTTGAAATTTGAATCCAGCTCTGGTGACACAGCTAGAGCTCATGGCCCACCCACAGAAGGGTCCAGGGTCTGGGACAGAAGCTTTAGGAAGTTACGTCCCTTGACTGCGGAGAGACCAGCCCTGGACCTGGTCCCTGCGTAGGTGGGAGAAATGGGCAGGTAAGGAAGGAGGAGGTTGAACGGAGCGCTTTGAAGGCAGCATCGGACAGGGGGTGGAGCCCGGCTGCACTTCAGCTACCTCCTATGAAAAACCCCAACTTCAGAGGCAGTGAGGAGTGAGTGGGTGCTGCAGAGCCCAGCACACAGGAGGGGCCTGGTCCTGAGCCCTGGAGGCTCTGGGCTGTGGGTGCAGCCTTCGCCCAGCCCCCAATCTGCCACGGCACCAGACGCCACCCACAGTGAGGCTTTGCCGCCCAGTAAACGGCCCCTCACCCCCTCACCAGAAAGAAGCTGGTTTTGAGCAAAAGAAACAAACATCTCCACGGGCTGCCTGTGTCGGTGACAGGAAAAGGAGCATCGCTTCAGAGAGGAAAGGGCTCCCGGGGGTGGGGGCGGAGGCCTAGCAGAGGCAGCGAGAGAACGGAGATCTGATAAGGGAGCCCTGCTCATCTGGGCTGGGACAAGAGGGGGCTGAGGCACCCACTGCTGAGCTGGGGGGTGGGGCCTGAGGTGGCGGGTACGTGGGCCACAGGGTTCCAAGGCCCGGCAAGGACCCCCTCCCTGGGCATAGGAGGGTTCCCAAGGGTGTCTGCCCTGTTCCAGGCTCTGTCCCCCATCCCAGGTTGCTCTGGATATGGAAACTAGTCCGAGGCTCAAAGGTGGATGGTTCCCTTGTCCCAGCTCTGTGGCCAGTTTTCTGGGTGGCCTTGGACCAGTCTCTGCCAAATAAAGGTGCTGACAGACTCTGGTGATGGCATCAGGATGTGGCACTGGGCTGGGAGCCGGAGGTCCAGCGTCATGGATGCACTGTGTGGTCCTGGATAAGCGGCTTTGCTAAAATGGGTGACCGACACTGTCCCCATCTCAGCCCTGAAAGTCCTGCATCCCAGGAAACCTCTCCATCCTGGGCAAACCGGGGTTTGTCCCCCTATAACCTCTGGGCTGAGCTGAGATGTCCTTTGATGAGATTCTAGAGGTCCTTCCCAGCTCATGGTATGAGCCCCTCCTGGACTGAAGAATTGGGCTTGTGTTCGTGGATGGCAGCCTGGCTGGACAGACTGGACATAAACATGGACACCTTTCCAAGCTGGCCACCTCTGGGACAGGCAGGCAGAGCGAGCAGAGGTCAGAGGCCCAGGACCTGGGGGTAGGGGTGGGGTGTGGGTGTGTATGCAGAAGTCAGGGGTGGGGTGGGATGTCTGGGACACTTGGTTTGGTCTGGGCCTCATTGGTGGAATGAAAGAGACAGAGAAAAGCAGGGAAGGGCATTCCAGGGAAGGTAACATTTTAAGCAAAGGCTGGGAAGCAGATTGTGAGGAAAGCAGTGCAGGGCACTCGACTAGATGGTGGAGCCCCTGCTGCCCTAAGGGATCCACTGTTGAATTTCTAAATCCACTGCCTCGCTCTCCGCAGTCCCCTGGCTGCATCTGCTGCCAAATGATTCACACCAAAACAAGCACATAAAAACGCAAGAGACAATGAGAGGAGATTTTTGTTTTTGTTAACTGAAGATGGGCCTTGCATAGAAATTTAAAATCCCCCAAAGGGGCCTCTAAAAACAGATGCCCAGGTCCCCTAGACTGACTTGAATAGTGGCCCCCCAAATTCCTGTCCACCCAGAACCTCCGAATATGAACTTATTTGGAGATAAGGTCTTTGCAGATCTAATTAGTGAACTTATTTTGGAAGTAAGACTGGGTGAGGGTGGCCCTAAAGCCAATGGCGGGTGTCCCTATAAGAAGGCCACATGCAGACACACGGGGAGAGGGCCCAGGCGCTGGCAGAGCAGAGATGGAAGCACCGCAGCTACTGATGGAGTGCCAAGGACTGCCAGCAACCACCAGCAGCTAGAAGAGGTGAGGAAGGGCCCCTCCCTTGAGCCTTCAGAGGCAGCGTGGACCTGCCAACATCCTGGTTTTGGCCCCCTGGTCTCCAGGACAATGAGGGAACAGATTTCTGTTATGTTAAACCATCAGTTTGTGGTACTTGGCTATGACAGCCCCGGAAACTAAATCACTCTCCATGCCGCCCCTAGCTCCCTGAGGACCTCACCCCAGCAGGGACCAACCACCCCAGAGAGCCAGACTAGAGCTGGGTCGAGAGGACCAGGCCCTGCACACTTGCCTGGCACTGGTCACCTGCCAACCTCTGCCCACTCAAAGCATCCCGCCCACCAACCACCTCGGGGTTGAGTTTCTTGTACCCAAGAGGCCTTGTCCCCAGACTTCACACTTACTTGCTGGGCTGCCCTGAACAAGGCACTTACCCTCTCTGAGCTACCTGGTCTGCAAAAGGAAGGTAATAAGATAATGCCTGGGACTGTCTGGGGGATGTGGGGGGTGCAGGAAGGTGAAGCTCTAGACCCCACAAATCCCCAACAGAATGGCAGCGAGAGGGCAACTTAAAGAGCCAGCCCCATTTCTGCTTTCAGGGCTGAAAGCTCTGTCCCCTAGGAGGGGAAGGCTGAGTGGGTGGAGACAGGGGAATAGAAGTAAAGGCCAGGACTCTCTCTCCAAGCATTTGCTAAATACCTCCCACCCCCTGCTAGGCAGGCACACAGGATTCTGCCCCCACCCATCCACCCACCCACCCACAAGCCCTACATGTCACACACACCCCTACATGCCTGTTCACCTCTATTTACTCACTCTATCAGGAAAACCTTGACGTGCCCATATCGTTAAACAAAAAACTGAGGCTTAGAGAGGCAGTCACTTGCCCCATACCCCACCACACCAAGCAGAGGAAGTGCTGGAATCTGGGTCTAACAACAAGCTCTGTGTCCTTCCGCTGTGCACAAAGGAACCCAAAACCAAATGCCCCTGGCAGGAAAGGGGTCTTTGAGAGCCACCCAGGGTTGCTGAGCAGAGCCATAGCATGATTCAATGGGGGCTTTGGCACTGGGAAGCTGGACTGGGGGTCCTGGGACAGGGTGGGGCCCAGCCAGGAAGCCACAGTAAAAGTACAGGCGGGGAGCGGGGCAGAGGGGAGCTGGGCAGGGGGTATGCTGGAGATCAGATGACTTCAGATCTCAGCCTCTGCTGGGCCATGGAGGCTCAGAGGTGGAAAGAGAGTAGGAGAGAAGAGCCGGCCCGGGTGAGCCCACTGGCATTCTGCATTCAGCACCGTCTTCCGACGCTGGGGACCACCCAGGATCCCTAGGCCACCGCCCTAGCCAGGAGCAATGGAGAGGCTCCAAGGCGGGCCATGACCTCCCCCAGACAGCACGGCCAGAGTCCCAGGAGCCTGCCAGGCAACGGCCTGCACGTTCCACTGCTTTTTCCCAGGCGGATTTCCCCATGCCAGATTGATGAACAACGTAATAAAGGGGGCAATCGCATTATTCCTGAATGCATTTTAATAAAAATCAAATAAAAGCAATTATGTGAATTTTCAAGAGGATCACCTCTCCTCCTTTCCCCGAGGTAGGAAACGGAATGAATTCAGGAAATCATTAAAATCAGAAACCCGAGCTGTGTGCCACTGCCGCGCTGGCGGCTGCCACACAAAGACAGCAGGGAAACCCAGTCCCTGGAGGCAGCGCGGGCGCTTTTCTTTAGCGCTTTGAGTGGAAATTCCACCTATGGGTGAAGAAGGGTAATTAAGGGTCAGGAGGGAGCCTTTGAGTCCAGGCCTGCCTTTTCTCCTCCAGTGCAAACTTCCCAGCTTCAAAGGGCCTCAGACTCCCCAAGTGAGCACTATCCAGCCCTGCATCTCTGCGGCCTGGAGGGGAGGGTGGGCTCGGGGCTGGGGAGAGGGTCCCCAAATAAACCCGGCTGTCCCCTTTGCAACTCTCCCAGCCCATCTGGAGGCCAGGACGCCAGGTCTGAGTGCAGAAAAGTCTCCATGAGGGACCATGGGGACCTGTTTCTCTCCCCTGCATCCCCAAGGGGCACAAACCTTGTGGTCTGCGAGGGCCTGCCCATCCCAGTCACTCTCATCCCACAGGCCCCTGAGATAGGTGCACTCAACTGGGGACAGGTCGCACCTGGTGGAGGCAGTGCCAGGCCTGGAACTCAGGCTCACCTGGGCTGCAGGGCGGGCCCACGTCCTGTGGTTCAGGTGGTCTGGACACAGCATGCAGGTTGGCCTTGGGTGGGTTCCTACTACAATAAGCCCTAACCATCCCAGCTGCCATTTCTGGACTCTGGTAGGTCCCGACACTATCTCCAAACACCAGGAAGTCAGCATGCACCCCCACCCCCACGGACAGATTAGGGGCTGAGCTTCAGTGAGGTGACACAACCGGCCCCCAGCCACACAGCTAGAAAGCGGGGAACCCTGGCCGCTGCCCAGGACCATGGGATTCCGGGGCCAGTGATTCTCATGGCTATGCCACTGTGCTGCCCTCCCTACAGAGGGATCTCCTGGGTTGGATTTGGGCCCTGGGAGGAGAGGCAGGGACCCTCCCTTCCTCTGACCCCCACGCTCACACTGGCTAATAACCCTTGTCATTCCTCCCACCCAAAGGCTGATATCCACTTGGAGAGGAACCCATCCATCTGGTCATCCAAAGGATCATCTCCCTCAACCTAGCAGGGTTCCGATTCTCGATAAGGAAGATGGGGGAGGAGACAGGAAAGCTGGCAGCCCTGGATCCTGGGTTGCAGGAGCAAGCCGAAGCTGGGAGGAAGAGGCTGCACGGACTCTGTGGCTGTTGGCAAACCCCTTCGCCTCTCGGAGTGTGAGCATTAGCCATTTGCACACGTGTGTGCATGTGTTGATGTGTGTATGTGTATTTATGCGTGTGTGAGTGCTGGGGGAGGGGTGACTCGGTCTCCAGGGGTCACTCCAGTTCAGACGTTTGAATTTTTGGTGCTGTCCCACACTGATGCTCTGAGAGCAAACCAGCCTGTCCAGGAGGGGGAGCTGAAAGCAGGAAAGGGAGGTGTCCCTGCCTGCAACGTAGGGCCTGTGTGCACACATGTGTGTAAGCACATGCGTGAACATCTGCCCTCCTGCGACCACGCCCACTGCTGGCACACTCACCATCTGCACACAAGTCTTGCACACACACACACAACACAGCAGATGAGTAAATACAGCCCCAAGCCCCAGGCAGTCGCCTCCCAGCCCTGCTTCCAAATCCCCAATCCACACATGCCCTGGAGCAAAGGGCTGGGGTCCTCCCTAACCTGAGGTCCTGGGGGTCCAAGCACATGGGTTTCCACTAGGGACCATCCATCTGCTGTCACCTGCTATCTTGGTCACTCAGAGAGTATCTGCTGTAGTCAACAGCCAGTTGCACCTGGGACCTGGTAGTCAAGCTGCATAGGAGGATATTTCCAACCCTGCGGGGGAAAGGGGAAGCAGGTCACAGGAAAGGCCTCCTATGAAAGGAAAGCTTTAGCTGGACCTGGAAGAAGGAGCTGGGTTCCCGAGCTGACAAGGTGGGAGAGGGCATTGCAGGAGGGACAGCAAGTGCAGCAGCATGGCGACACGCCTCCTTCAGCAAATGCCGAGCTGCCTGCTGGGCTCCTGCCCTGCTCCTGCTGGCTGGTCCAGGAAGAAGTGTCCTGTTTCACAGCATTCGCCAGAGCAAGGAGGCAGAACTGGGGCGCCGCGCTGGAAGGAAGCCCCGAGAGTGCTAACTGGCAGGGAAGGTGCACGTGGGGGTGCAAGTTGTTCTTTAAAAGCCCTCATCTTCCTTTCAAGAATGCAGAATATAATTCAACGTCGCAAAAGTACAGTGAGCTCATGGGCTAAAACTACTAAAGAAGAAAAAAAAAAAAAAAAGAGGAAGGGTGTAATTAACAAAATCCCGGTAGTGGTTCCCTCTAGGAAGCAGGGGACAGAAGGGCGGGAACGTTACTTGTGACCGGAAGGCTCAAATTGTTAAGTAGAGTGGTTCATTTTAATATGTTTCATAGCTTACAAATGGTCTTTTATATGTATTAAATAAAATCTCATAAAATTTTAATTGTGTTTATACCCGAGTTTACAGGGCTATTCCGAGGCGAGCTGGCTGCTACGCCCCTGGTGACTGCCTGAGCCTGGGGCCCTCACAGAGGCCCCACGCCCTGCTCTGGGCCAGAGAAGGGGCTTGGGTGTTGTCCAGCGCTGCTGGGCCCATGGAGGACTCGGACATTTCCAGAACAAGGCTGGATGTAGGTGGGTAGGAAATAAATGCCCAACTGGCCTGCTGGCCAGCCTGGGCCATGTCCATCCCCATCTTGGGGTCTCTGTGCAGGTTCTCAATGGGTTCCAATCCAAACTCCACCACGTGCTGGCACAGTTACATGACTCAGTCTTCCCACCTGTAAATTAGGACTGATAAAAGAGTTGCTGTGAGGAGGGAAAGCACAGTAGGGCAGATCCCAAAGCTGTTGGCTAAAAACAAGTCAGCCGAACAAAGAACCCCCGTGGACACAGGGCAGGACTGGAGGTTGGAAGATCTGTATTCCAGACCTGGCTCCACCACTCCCTGGCCTGGAGGCCCCTGGAGTCTCTTCACTGCCCCCCCCCCGTTTCACCCTACTCCTGGGTAAAATGGGAACCACAGCACAGACCCAGCCACCAGAGGCCCCCGTAGAGAGAAGAGGGCTGTCCAGAGAGAGGGAATGAGAAGCTTCTGGCAAAGGAGAGCCCTGGGAATGCCAGGGTCAGTAACCAAGGCTGTAATTCCCAAGCTGCCCCCTGCCAGGGGCAAAACCCCCGATCTGCCACTTGGTGGGTGGGGATAGGCTCCGCGGCTTCCACTGCCTCCCCCACCCCCACCCCCACCCAGGGCCCCCGGGCAGCCCTAATCTCAGGCCAGGCCCAGGCCTGGTCCTGCTCCGAGTTAGGGGCCTGGAGGTGGGGGGGTAGTGTGGATCAAAGGAGGAGGGAATTAGCATCATAGTGACCCCGGATTAATTTGCTCCCCTCTTCCTGCTGTTCCTTCCGCTGTCCAGGGTTGGAGGAAGGGGGCACCTTTCGTTCTCAAGCCCCTACTGCACACCTGAGACCCAGTTCCTGAAGGAACCAGGACAAGGGCAGCGATCTGGATGGGGTCCACAGTAAAAAGCGGATCCACTCTGCACACATTCAGGAGCCATTGGTTTGAACAGATGCAACTGGAGATGCCTAGGCCCCCGGGACGTCCAGGGAGGTTGGGTCCGCACGTGTGCCTCAACCGGGTGCCTCAACCGGGTGCAGTTTCGGAGACCCGGGAGCAAGGGTCAGTGTGTGCATGTGTGTAGGGAGGTAGAGCATGGGAGGGGTGGGGGCTCGCATGCGAGTTATTTGTCCACTCTGGGCATGGGTGCATGCGGGTGCTGGGGAGCGAGAGGGAGCCTGAAGCCCACGTGTGCTCTGTATGTGCGTGGGGGGCGCTGTCTGCTCGCGTGCACGCGTTGGTGAACCTGTGACTGAGCGTGTGTAAGTGTGAGACCCGCGTGTAAGTGTTGGTGTGGGGCACACGTGCAGAGGACTATGGTGGTGGTCCTGGAGTGACACAAGAATTCTGAAAGGAGCGGGGGTGGGGGTGAGGGGACTTACAATTTTAACAGTCCCCATAGGGAAACGGTTAGGGGAGATTCTAGACGACCAACCCCATGGCTGCCCTGATCCCTCAGCCTTTGCCTTCCCTGTCAGGGAACAGCCTTGGGACCACCTGGTTCAACCTCTCCATACCTCAGTTTCCTCATTTGAAATAAAGGGTAATTAGAGAGAGGTGGGAGGATTACATTAGTTAATATAAGGCAAGCATTATATTTAAAACAGCCCTGGTGGGTGGGGGAGATGGAAGCACTCAAAGTATTCCCAGGAACAGCTATTGCTCCTCGGAGGGAAGATGATGAAGGGAGGAGGGTCGCGGGGACCAGGGCTCATGTCATCAGTCCCAGAGCCAGCTCAGGAGCTGTCCTTGCACATGCTTGGGAGGAAGACTGCATCTAAGCCAGCAGAGCCGGGCAGCACTTGGCAGTGCCAGGAAAATGGCGCATGTGGTGCCGGAGGAATCACGAGGCTCAACCTGAGCCAGCTTGGCAGGCCTGGGGCTCACTGGCCCAGCACACGAGCTCCTCCCCCTTCTCCTCCCCTTCCAGCTTCCCAATCCTCCTCCTACCTCCCCCCACCCCACACACACGGACCTCCTGCCACAGGCATGCCAGGCACACCCCTCTCCAAAGCCCTGCCTCAGCCAGCCTTGCAAGGTGCCCTGTCATGCCCATTCTGCAGATGGGCAAACAGAGGCTCCAGGAAATGGAGGGAGGTGCCCCAGAAGCAGAACTGGAGACAGGAGCCCTGGACTCAGAACCCCAGGGTAGCTTATAGAAAAGTGAAAAGGACAGTCTGTCCCTCCAGGCGCCTGGCTGGCTCCAGTCCCCCACCACCTCCAGTCCCTCTGGGTCTACACTAGCTGTTGAAGCCCCTGAAACATAAGCTGGGTGACTAACGAGCCCTCCCTGCATTCACATCTCCATCTCCGTGCCATCCCGCCCACCTGGAAGAATGTGAACATGTCTGTTTGATGCCTGGATGAACCCCCAACACACCCCTCCCACCTGTCCACCTTCATTCCTGCTGCTCTCCCTGCCTTGTCCATCCTGGCCCAAATCCTCAACCATCAATGCTCACCACAAAAGCCACCTCTTCCATGAAGCCTTCTCTGATTGCCTCACCCCTTAGTGGCTTCTGAGTCTTCTGTCTCTTCAGCACTAACCATTATGCCTGTTGGGAGGTCCCAGAGGACAGACTAGGAACTTCTCAGTATACTCCCAGCGCAAGGACATCCACAGGCTGGGGTGCCGTCGGCTCACACACACCCTAACCACTCCATGAGTCCCTACTGAGCACATACCATGGCCATATAACATATTGTTCAGTGGCTCTGGCTCTGGAGAGGGTCTTCCTGGGTTCAAATCTCAGCTCTCCCATTTACTTGCTGTGTGACCTTGGGCTAGTTATTTAACCTATGTGTGCCTCAGATTCCTCATCTATTAATGATGAGGATAATAATAGTTCCATGCCACAAGATTGTCTTGAGGATGAAGGGGGCAGAAAGGCAGTGAACGTAAATAAATCCTTAGCACAATGCCCTGTTCACAGTAATCACTATGTATGTTTGCTATTGTTGATATCGTTATTATCGAAAGAATATAAAGAGACACAATCTCTGTCTCCAAGAGAACGGGAGTCCCAGCAGGGACAGGAAAGGAGATTTATGTTTCTAATCTGATTGGTGGAAGGAGTTATCAGTAACCCCACTTTACAGATAAGGAAACTGAGGCTCCAAAAAGCAGCATGAGTTCCCCGAGGGTCCCAGCCCTAAGTCGCAGGGCTGGGATTCTGGGCCTGATCATGCAGCTCCAAAGTCCACGCTCTTTCAACAAGTCTGTGCTGCCTCTCAGTCTGGCAGGGAGATAAGCCGCATACACAAATAGCTGTAATCCAAGGTAGAAAGTGATAAGTGCCAAACAGGGCCGATAAAGGCTCTGGGAGGGCGGGAGCCTGCCTGCTTCGGGAGGGTTAAGGGATGGAGGGTAGGGCAGGTTTCTCAGAGTGGGCGACAGCTGGGCACAGCCTTGAAGGCAGAGTAGGCTCTGGACAGGCAGATGGGGACTTTCCAGCAGGAGGGGCCACTGTGAGCAAAGACAGGGTCGCTGTACCCCCCATACCTGGCATGGTAACCTTGTGGAAGGGAGGGAGGGAGGAAAGGAGAGAAGAAGAGAGAAAGGCAGAGAGAGGGGAAGGGAGGAAGATTGACTACACCCCAAACTCACTTAGCCCAGGAACTACCCCCCTCCACACACACACAGGATCAAGAGTTACCTCCAGTTTTCCCAAGGTCTTCACAGGGCAGAGGGTCCTTGTACCCTGACACCCTAGAGAATTGTCTCAGGACCTCCAGACTGGATGCAACTCCCAACAATCATATGTTCTGCTCAACACCAGGAAGAACTTTCCTACAAGTCAAGCTGGACAGGGCTTCTCCGTGGAGCAGGGGTTGCAGTGTGTTGGAGCCGGCTTGCACTGGCTCAGGAGAGCCAACTGTTACATTTTCAGCTTGCTTGATGTTAAATTGACAGCTTGAAACCGCCATGGTGGGATTATTTACACTATGGAAATTGGCAAATGCTACTACAGATCAGGTTTTCCCCACTTTGGAGAGTTGGATGTTAACCATCTGCCAGCACTCCACTCTCCACTGGGAAGAAGTCTGCTACATGAGGGAGTAAGCTCTCCATGCCCCCAAAGGGTGCAGTCACCTGGGAAGGAGGTGGCTACGGCATGCTTGCTTTGTGAGGGGTTCCGATGAGATGATCTCAGAGGCCCCTTTCTGAGAGCTCATGAAAAATCTGCTTTAAGAAAAAAAGCCTATGTCAGGGTAATTATTCATGCCAGGAAATCATTAACCACTTGACTCAGAGGTGGGAGTAGGGCAGGGACCTGAGGAGCCATATGTTTGCAGATTTCACAGGAAAGCCTAGGCCCAAAGAGAAGCGACTCATCCAAGGCCACACAGCAAGTTAGGGCAATGCTGGGACTAGAACATGAGTCTCCCACCTCCCAGCCCAGGGCCCCTTCTAGGGCATATGAGAAATGGCCCTAGCTGGGCTGCTCTTCACGGGATGATCTTTCCGCACAAGAGTGTTAAGTGTCCATCTCCCCACCAGAATATAAATTCTGTGGCAGCATGGGCCATGTGTCCAGTTTTGTGCCTGGCACCTAGCAGGTTCAATAAATATTTGTTGAATGAGGCTGTGTGGCTGGGGTCCTGTCTCCCAGAGGCAATGGGCGGCGGTGGGGGGGGGGGGAGGCTGGGCATGCCATCTTCTGATACCATTACCTCCCAGGCCCCCTCTCCTGCTTAGTATCATGCAATCAGGAGATCACGGTTCAAATCTCAACTCTGCCCCTTCTTGAGTGACCTTGGCCAAAATACTGGGTCTCCTGAACCCTCAGTTTATTCATCTGCAGTGGGTTATTTGATCTCTGCCTGCCTCTTGAAGCTGCTGTGGCCCTCGGGTGAGACGTAAAAGTGTACTTTACAAATGCCAATGTGCTGTGCCCCTAGGAGGAGGGGGTGAGTGTTGGGAAAGCTGGCTCTGGTGGCTCAGCTGAGCACGGGGTTTCAGATGGACACTGGGCAACGGCCCAGTTGCTGCTCTCTCAGGTAGATGTTTGGGGCAATCTGGACCAGATCAGCTCATGGTGAGGCTCCAGGTGCAAAACAGAACTCGCCATCCTATGGGGGGGGGCAGGGAGGATGAAATAAAGATAGCAAGGGAGAGTTTGCTCCTAAGACCAAGCCTCTGAAGCAGAGGGAACAGGCAAACCAGCGACTTTAATTTAAAACGCATGTTTGTGTCTCTGCAGAGCTGTCTGTTGCCCTCCCCCAAAGCCTCGTGACTGCAAAGCATCTTAAGGTGTGCACTGAGGCCTGGAGACCACCAAGTCGGGTGGGACTGGGGATGGAAAATCCTGGTGTGCCCTGAAATCCAACCAGTGTTCCAAATGTTTCCACAGAGGGAGGATTTCTGCAACTTTCCCAGACAGGCCTCCGAAGCCCCCTCCTGGTAGGGTGGGGCGACAGGCTAGTGGGTCGTGGGTGGGTGAGGAAAGAAAGCAGGGGGTGCCTACAGCCCTCCCAAATGGCATCTGAGTTTTGCCAAGAGGGCAAGGGCAGTGGGCGGCCCAGGGCCCAGGCCAGGGACGCAGGTGGGTGTCCATGGAGGGGCCGCAATGTCAGCCTGGGCCCCAAGTGGAGAGTAAAATAGAAAGGTCCTGTGTCAGCAGCCAGGCCCCTGGGTGGCTGGGCTCTCAGCTCCTTTCTGTTCGGTGGGGATTCTGGTTGGCACCAGCTGCAGTCAGGAACAATGCCTGGATTTCTTTTTCTTCTTCCTCTTCTTTTTATTTTAGTGTGTGTGGGGGGAGGACTGGAGCTACTCATTGAAGAGCTCAGCACCATGGCAGCATCTGGCACTGTGTGTCCTTGAAAAGGACCACAGTCGCAGGGGCCCATGGCTGGCTGCAAGGTGCCAGAAGGCACTTCATACAGGGATCCCGCTGCTGGCCCCACACTACTGTGTGACTTTGGGCAGGTCCATGCCCCACTCTGGTCTGCGTTTCCCTATAGTCCCCAGCAAAGCTTGCCTTCCAGGCCCCACTCCATGCCAACTCCTCTTCTTCCCCCAAACTCTTAGAGTGGCATTTGGAGTGGACCAGTCTTTCCTGAAAGCCTGTGAGCACCCAGAGGGCTGGGTCTGGCTCATCCTTGAGTGCCCCTCCAAGCCTCCATCCCTCCCCCCCCCTTCACCTGCTTGCTTGTCAGTCACTCAGGCTCTATACTGGGTGCTGGGATAGAGTGAAGAAACTTCCTACAGCCTGCAGTTCTGGGGAAACCAAATAACTACTCTTACCGTTGAGGTGTCACACTGGCCAAACACAACTCCCCGTGCCTCAGTTTCCTCATCTGTAAAATGAGAATATTAATAATACTAATACTCAGCCTGTAAGGCTGCAGTGAGGACTAGAGCAGTTAAGGTATACAAGACACTCTGTGCCTGGCACATAGTGAGATCTTGAGAAGTAATTGCTCTGATGGTGAGGGTGGGGGCAGGAAGCACAGAATATAGAGATAGAGAGCATACCTGGCAGAACTTCGGGGAGGCTTCTGAGCAGGTGGCTGCAGATGTGGTCCAGGAGGCAGGAACAGCATGAGCACAGGCACAGAGGTTAAGAGGCAATTTGGGAAGACACCCAGCATGGTGGGGGCAGAGGCGTGTGAGCCTTGAGGCGGGAAGTCTGCATGTCCAACGGAGGATGGGAGAGGCTGAGGCCAAGATCTACTCCCATTCTCCTGCCCTTTGCCAAGGAGGAGGGACCCTCAGAGCCCCAGGGTGCAGGAGCTATCAGGAAGGAGGTGGGAGGCTTTTTGCCAACTTTCCCACCCGTGCTACACACACAAACACCCAGATTGCACCCCTGGAGGTGGCACCGCCAAGTGAAAAGGCAGTGCACTGGTTAGGAGACTTGCATCTTGCTCCAGCTCTGACACTTCACAGCCTTCGGGGCTCAGTTTAGTCATTCGTAA
The DNA here is from genome assembly GCA_026826555.1 of Tolypeutes matacus. Taxonomy (NCBI): domain Eukaryota; kingdom Metazoa; phylum Chordata; class Mammalia; order Cingulata; family Chlamyphoridae; genus Tolypeutes; species Tolypeutes matacus. The sequence continues at coordinate 3,380,245 of JAKSZT010054160.1, forward strand.
AATGGGGATCAGAATCAAATCTGTCCCAAACTCGAAGGGCTGGTGGGAGGCTCAGAGGGTGAGCAGTGCCTACAAGGTGTGGTGTTAGGATCACACCTACCCACAGCCCTGGACACCCATTGCCCTGGACAGCTCCCTCCATGCGCATATGTTTTCCTGTCTCTACCGGCACCCCAGAGCAGGGACCCTAAAGAGGACTGTAGCTCAGCCTAAGGGGAGAGTGATGGGTGGAAGCTGTATGGATCCCATAAAAGCATGTTCTTAAATTTAATCCATTCCTGTGGGTGTGGACCCGTTGTAAGCAGGATCTTTTGGTGAGTATGATATTAAGATGTGACCCTCTTCATTCAGGGTGGGTCTTAATCCTCTTCCTGGAGTCCTTTATAAATGGGATGAATACAGAGAAAAAGCCAGAGAGCGAGCCATGGAACCAAGAAGCTGAAGGCAACGAAACTTGGGAGAGACCAACAGATGCTGCCACGTGCCTTGCTATGTGACAGAGGAGTCCAGGATTGTGGACAGCCGGTCTTTGGGTAGAAAGCATCACCTGATGATGCCTTGATTTGGACATTTTCACAGTCTCAGGACTGTAAGCTAGTAAGCCAATGCAGTTGCACTGTTAAAAGCCAACCCATATCTAGTATATTGCATTTGGAAGCCTAGCAGACTAGAACAAGGAGGAAAGCATTAGAGCTACAAATTGCAGGACAATCAGAGGCAAAAGTGCTATTGGATGTCTCCTGTGCAACCCATCTTCTCTCACTTGGCAAATGGGGAAAGAGGCATGGAGAGGGCTTGGATGTGCTCCTGTCCTGGAGGCAGATTCTCAGGCTACTCCCTGGGGCCTCACATGGAAGACACGCAGGGGCTGCCTGCATTGGCCTGCCTTCCTAAGTGTCCCTCCAAATTCTTGTGGACTCATTCTTGGTGAAGAAAGGCCAGCAAGTGATGTTCTGGTAGTCTCCACAGAGTTCAAAGGGCATAAAATCCTACCATCTCAGGGAGCTCAGGCCATTACCTAGCCTAATGGAGAGGACAGGAGTGAGGGTGTGGACTCTGGGCTCCTTCTCAACCACCCCATGGGACTCAGCCCCATTGGACACACAGCACTTCCATTCCCGAGCATGCTACTTGCTAAACATACCTAGCTTGCAAACCGATTGAGGAGTCCAGCAAGATGGTACCGGAGAGGTGCGGGGGAGAGAGAGCTGCTTCAAAGGAGCAGATAATCAGGCTAGAACCTGCATAGTCAGAGGTCCAATGTCCTTTGAGGTCCTTGGGGGGCATCTCTGGAATACTAGGCCTGTTGTCCAGTCGGCCCCTAATACACGTTGCCTAGCAGAGTTCTAATACGAGGTTGAATGGGAGGGGAGTGGCCCAAGATGGGCGTGCCTGGCTCCTGGGATCACTCCTGCTGCTCAGGTCAGGGAAGACTTCCTGGAGGGGGTGGCATGTGAGCTGGGTCTTGATCCAGGGGGCAGAGCTCCACGATGGAAATGGAAGACAGCCTGCCTAGTGGCAGGATGCCAAGGAGCCAAGGCCTGAAGGCTGGGAAGGGGTGGGCTCAGAAACAGAGAGAGCAGTCTAGTTGGAAGACTAGGAAGAGGCTGACCAGGGGGAGCCCAGAAGTCTGAACGGCAGACCCCCTCTTTAGGAGACCCTCCTGACCACCCACCAGGGGCACAGACCTCGGAGCAGGGCAGGACCCAAATGCCTCCTGGATTCAACAAGTGATGAAAACTAAATGTACCCCCTTTGCTCCCCTGGCCACCACAGGGGTCCCAATCGTTCCCTGGCAGGTGGATGAGACTCTGGATGGTCACTTTGGCTGTACCCTAGCTAGCATTCAGGGGGACACTCCCTCCCATGAACGCTGTATTAGAACTCTTCCAGGCAAACTCCCATTCTTCACCCACAGCACTGGAACCAAATCCCGGCGGCCCACCCAGGAGCCGTGAGATGCTGAGCAGCCTCCTGCCTCAAGGAAAAGCACACCTGCTGGCCCTGGGGAGGATGGAGCCAGAGAATGTTGCCAAAGTGCTTGGCACCCAGTAAGCACTCAATAAACATGACTTTCCCGTCTCTGTGCCACCCTCTCACACTCTATCCAGTCCTAATTCTAGAGGTTACCCGGCTCTCTTTTAGGGGGAGTGGAAATAGAAGGCAGTTCCTGGACAGGTGGAAATGCACTCCCACAGGCACCAGCCCCCAGCCTCCCCCTGGCCATCCCACGGAGGGACCCTCGGCTTCCCACCAGGAAGCTTTCCAGGTCCTCCCCCCATGGCCTTCTTCCTGGCCCCCTGAGCCCCTGCCTCCCCTCCCTGGGCTCAAGCCTAAGCAAAAGGCCTGTCTCCTGCTGAGGGCTCCCAGACTGCGGGAAAGTTAACAGCCCTTGAGTGTGCTCTGAAGTGGGCACAGGCCAGCCCTGTACCAGCACCTGCAGCTGGCCCTCTCGGCCCTGGCCCTCCTAATGGCGCCAAGGCTGCCTCCAGGGCTGGGTAATTTACGGGCTTGCATTGACTAAGCGGGATCCACCTTCTGCCTCTCAGTGGCAGGGGCTAGGGATGGTGCTTTCCTCTCTGGCCTTCCCCCACCAAGGCCCCCAGGCTACCAGAGGCTGACACCAAGAGGATGTGAGTTCAGTCCCATTGCCACCATGAGACCTTGTGTTCCGTTTACAGGGTCCAGAGAGGGAAAGCGACTTACCCAGGGCCACACACAGAGACCATGACTAAACAGAGATGAGGCTGCACAGCTGGGGCTCAGGCGCTGGTGGGAAATTCTTTTGAGGCCCTGTGATCGAATCCTGCCTGACCTTGGGCAAGTCACTGGCAACTCGGTTTCCTTATTTCCTTGGAAGGAGGGATGGTAATAGCGCCCTCCCCCAGGCAATGTGAGAATTCTAGGTGCTGATGTCCATAAGCCCTTGCCACAACACCTAGCATACAGTAGGCACTAAATCATAGCTTCTTCCAAGACCCCACAAGGGTCCAATCTGAAACTCCTGCCCCATCATCATTTCCCTAGATGGAGAAAGCAAAGACCCCAGAGGCCCAGGCTGGATTCCAGGGTCCCCAGGAGGCTTGGGCAGACCCAGGTCCTAGGCTGGGTTTCTGGGACTGGCACCATGTATGCATGCCAGGCTGGGGGGTGCTGACATAACCCCCCCATGCTTCTGAGAGAGCTGGGCCTGCTCTGTGTACTGGGCATCTCCTCACTGGGCTTCTTTCTACCCTGTGTCACCATTTCATGCTTTCCAGAGGTAAAGGGCATTGGAGGGTTTCCTGGACAGGAGCTTTGGAACATGAGTGGCTTCCAGCCCCCAGCCATACCCCGAGGTCACCTACATCCCCCAGTTCCTAGAGGTGGCCAGCCCACGATACTCACCGAGGGATCAGGACAGAGACACTGAGGGGGTCGGGCATCCTGCCCTAGGGGTCATCAAGGCAACAGGAACTGGTCTCATTCCTCACTGGGACTGGATTCTTGCACCCCAAGTTCTTAAACAATCAGAAACTCTGTCCTGGGGGCATTGCACCTGGAGGTGGAGGGTGGCTTTCTGGTTGCAAAGCTGTGAATTGCTGGGGGTGCAAGCTGAATTCCCACCTACTATCCTTCAGGGGTTCTCAAGCCCAGTCGAGTGATCCATCCCCCACCTGTGGCCCTGGGCCACCCAGAGGTCAAGGAGGAAGGACTGCCCCACAGGAATGTGCTGGGACCATGCCTCCCTGGTATCCCTGGATGTCTAGAGGTGCTTTCAGCATGAGCCATCCCCAAGGATGCTCAGCCATCACCTGTGCCAGGCAACAGAGATGAGAACAGTCCAGGTGGCAGGTGGGAAGACTGAGGCCCAGAAAGAAGCGCATCCCATGCCCTCAAAGGGAGTGGGGGCAGGATTTCCTCTGGGAAATCAACCAGGCTCCTGCCACTCCCCCCCACACCCCCTGGGGACCAGAGCGGCATCCTCCCAGCTCCCAGGAATTCCAGGCTGAGTTCACGGCTGTCAGACTAGAGCGTTGCCTCGAGAATAATTTTAGGGCTGGCAAATTCACGTTGCCTTCTTTCCCTCGGTGTTGTGAGGAGTGAGCTGGCCGGCCTGAAGGAGTTCAAGCCGAGGTCAGAAAAGCCCTCCGAAGGATGCTGTAAGTAGTGGTGGTGGTGGCGGAGGTGTGTGTGGGGGGGGGGGGGGGCGGGGGAGTTCTCCAGCCTGTTTCCCCCGTTGGGCCGGGGTCCACGTCGATCACCGCCCACGAGGCCCGGACGACCCGCGAGTGTGCGTGGCACGTCCGCCCTCCCATGCCGGACTCATCAATCAGTCAGCGCCCCAGGCCCTGCCAGGACACCCTCCGCCCACCCCAGGTCCAGGGAGAGACCCCTGCCCTTAGGGCCTCCGGGTGCCCGGGCCCCCGGCAGTGTCATTGTTCTCTGACGTCACGCCGCGGCCCCGCCCCTCACCCCCCTGTACCCCCTCCCTTCCGTACCCCCTCCCCCAGGCCCGGGTTCCCGGCGACCGCGACCCGGCAGCCTCCGATGCCCGGGCGGAGCACGGCTCCCCCCGCGGCCCGGCCAGGGCTGCGCCCCCTCGCGCTCTCCCCAACTTGCCTTTGTTATTCCAGCTCCCTTGCTCGCCTCGCCTCCGACAACGCGGCAGCCCGCAAAACGCGGAGCGCGGAGCCGCCGCCACACCTGGAATCCGAAGCCGGCTCTGGGCCGAAGCCTCCCCCGCCTGCCGGCGGAGGGGAGTGCGTGCGTGCGCGCGTGTGTCCACCCGGGGCTGCGCGGGCGCTGATGATGACTTGGGACTAGGGGTTCAGCAAATGGGGGAGGCTGGGGAAGGGGTGTGGAGGAGGAGCTGTGTGTGTGGGGGGGGGCGTGTGTTTGTGTGTATACGTGAACGTGTGGATTTAGAGCACAGGGGCATGTTTGGTGTTTTGATTTTTGAGTGTCTGCGGGTGGTGTACAGCGAAGTGTTTGTGCAGTGTGTGTGTGTGCTTGCGTGTCTGGGAGTGTGCTTGCTGTGCCGTGAACGCGGGCTTATTTGTGAGTGAAAGTATACGTGTGTGGGGGGGGCGCGTTTGTATATGTGTGTGTGCAAGCGTGTGTAGGGCTGTGGGTGGGTGCGAATGTGTGTGCCGTTTGTGTAGGAGTTTGCGTGTGAGTGGCAGTGGACATGAGCCAAAGTGGGCGCGCACTTTGGTCTGCGAGGGGAACCCCGCGAGTGGGCGCACCCAACTGCGCCTGCTGAGTGCGTGGGAGAGGGGACGACGCCATCCATTTCCGCGGTCCCCGGGGTCCGGGTCCGGCCGCCTCCACCCCACCTGCGTTCTCGGCGCCCCAGGCGCTCCCCGCGGGGCTTCGGGGAATCCACCCGCCTCCAGACCCCGCCGGGCGCTCGGGACTGACCGCGAGCGCCGCGCTCCCGCCCCTCCCTAGCAGTACAGGGACCCGCGCTGCCGCCGCCCGGCTCATCGCCCTCTGGGGTGGGGGTGGTGGTGAGGGTCCTCTGCTCGTCCCAGCGACCAGTGCCGGGGCTTTAGGAACCACCCCAAAGTCCCCTCCGGGGGAAGGCTTTGGCGATCTTGTTAGGAACTCCATCACCCCCAGGTCGGGTACCTGACCGCGCCAGCGGCCCGGAGTGCACTCCAGGCGGGGGCGTACGAGCGGGTGGGGGGTGTCACCCGGGAGAGCCGGGCTATTTTAACCCTCTCCCCACGGCGGCCCCTTCCTAGACCCAGCATTTCTACCCATCTCCAAACTTGTTGGAGGGCGGGGTGGCATCAGTAGCGGGGCGGGGGGAAAGTAGAGGGAGGTGTGGGAAGAAGCGGCGTGTGGGTGTGGGTGTGTGTGGGGGGGTGACGCGCAAAACCCTTAGCGCCATGGAGGGGAAAAGCTTGGAGAGGGCCAAGAGTCGAGAGTAGAGACGGAAGAGTGAAACAAGGGATCGGGAAAGGCGAGGGAAAGAGGAGAGGCAGAAAGGCCACGGGAAGAGAGGGCGAGAGCGCCCAGAGAGCACGCGCCCCTCGGAGCCGAGCGCAGGAGGCGGCGGCGCTCCGCTCCGTGCTAGGTTCCGCGCCGGCTTTTGCGGGCGGCCGGCGGCGCGGGGCCCTTTGGAAATAGTATAGCCAATGTAATCTGACACTTCAACTTGCTCGGCTCCGGGCGAGTTGATTCACTTACTCACCCCCTAACGCCGAGTTCCTTTTCACTGTCTGTGGACATTAAAAAAGCGAGCGGCGGCGGCGGCGGGCGCCCGGGAGAGCGAACGGCCGGGCAGCGGGCGAGCGAGCAGCGCCGGCGCCGCGAGGTGACCCCGGCCCAGGCCGACGCGGAGCAGGAGACTGAGCGGAGCCGATCGCGGCGCCCTCGCTGCGCTCTTCCCGGCCCGAGCCGGCTCTGCCTGGAAGCGGCGGCGGCAGTGGCGGCGGCGCGTCCTCCAGCGGCGGCTGCGGCGCTCGCAGCGCCGGGTAAGTTTGGGGCCGGAGCCGAGCGCCCGTTCGCCCAGTCGCTGGCTCCCGCTCCCCGCGGGCTCCGTTGAGTGCGAGCGCCGAGCGCTGGGTGCTATGGTTTTTTCCCTTCCTGGGGCCGTCCGGGCCGGGCGAGCAGGGCGAGCGGCCGGCGGCAGGGGCTCCGCTGCGTTCCCCGCCGCGGCCAGGGGCCGAGGCCCGGGCGGTCGGCGTGCACCCGGGCTGCGCAGAGCGGGCTCGGGCTGCGCACAGGGGCCGGAGCCGGGGCTCGGCGGGTGTGCGGGGCGTGAGTGAGGTAGTGCGCGAGCGGACCCAGTGTCCGCCTCCTGCCGACGCGCCTCCAGCCCTCGCTCAGTCCACCCGGGGGCCGGGCAGGACCGGGATTCCGGGGAGGGAGGGAAGGACCGCCTTGGTCTCCTTCGGCTTCTTTGGGGAGACGCGAAGTTGTGCGCCTGTGTCTACGGGAACCTCATGGGAGGGAGCCGTCTTTCAGGGTGGCAAGAGCTGGTGGCGTGAAGTTGTGCATCTGAATTTCCACGGAAAACGCACACTTTTGTAAATGTGAGGTGGGGGTGCGGTTAAGTTGTTTGTGTGTGAATTGCCCGGGGAGATGCGGCGCGCATTACAAGCGGGGAACGTGGAGGGAACTGTGAGGGACTTTCTGGTGGGTCTTTAGAAACCCCAGGGGCGTTAAGGCCGACGCCTGGACCGGGCTGCCCCGGCCAGGAGGGGAGTCCGGAGGGAAGATATGTGTGTTTGTGTTAGTGTGTGTTTGTGTGTGTGCGCGCGCGTTGCAAATACGAAAGTAATTTCCCCGTGTTCTTTCTTCCTCACCGTCTCCGGCGGCGGCGGCGGCGGCCCCGGGGGAGTGGGAGGCCGGCCCGGGCGGAGGTTGGGGGGCCGGGCCCGGGCTGAGGCTGGAGCTGGGGTGGGGGGCGGGCTCTGGAAGCTTGTTTCACATTCCTGGCGTCTGGGCTGGAGAGAAAACAGTGGGGAGCGCGGCCTCGGCGTCTGGGGCGCGGGCAGCGGGCGCGAGTCGCCCCCTCACCGGGGACATCTGTCCAGGAAGCTGGCCGGGGCGGGGAGAGGGCGCGGTGCGGAGGGCAGGCTCCCCACCCCGGATTGGCGGGGCGCGGGCGAGGGGTGGCCGCCTTCCTGGCTATTGTGCGCGAGCAGATTTTCACGGGAGACTGCCCCGGAGCCGCCGGAGAAGGCCGAGAGCCGGCCTCAGCCCCTGGTTTAAAAGACACTCTAGGAATGTAAACAACCCGGGCGGGAGGGCGGGTAGCGGGAGCGCGCCAGGGCGGCCGGCCGGGGCCCCCCACCCCTCCCCGGGGGACTGCCTGACGACCGGGCCTCCCTGCCCTACCCCTCTACCTGCCTCAAACTTTTTCCTCCTTTGCCTTCCCTTCCCACCTCGGCCCTCCAGCGGGGCGCACTGAGCGAGGGCCTCTCCCCGAGCTCAGGGGGCCTAAGGCGGCCGGCACCCCGCGCCTGGCCCCCGAGGCCTGGTCGCCTGGCCGCAGCCTCGGTGCCAGGACCTTCCGCTGTGCCCACCCAGGAGCCCCAGCTTCCTGGGAAGGCAGTGCCCGAGTGACTGGGGTCCGGAGCCTGCCCGCCTGCCTCTCTCTCTCTCTCTCTCTCTCTCTCTCTCTCTCTCTCTCTCTCTC